>JAODAL010006454.1:0-133454 GCA_025379985.1 Phyllomedusa bahiana | reverse complement strand
GGGCCCGCAAGGGTGTTTAATTGGGGGGCCCCCCGGGGGAGGAAGATCAATAGAAAATGTTGTAATCTGAGAATCCCCCATGAGGACATGATCAGCAGGAAATGTGGGCTCATTGAGGTCTCGGCGAATTTTCCCCCCCATGTTGAAGGGTGGGTGGGTGGCCAGAGAGGGGCCTTGCTGCGCAGCCTGCCCCGGGTTTTGTCTGATGGTCCTTGGAAGAATTTTTGGGGGTTGCCGGATAATAAAGGGCCAGTGGATTTGGTTGTTGGGGATCCCGGGAGTGTCCCCAAAATTTTTCCAAAGAGTGTTTGCAGGATCTTGGGGGGAAAGGGGGGGGGAAAGTGTTGGGTGAACTTTTTGCTCAGAAGAGGTATTCTTGGCCCCCCTGTTTTTGGGGCTTGGTTGTCAGTCGGGGCCAAAAAAGGTCGGCCCTTTTATGTGTCTGGCCTTTGGGGGTTCCCGGGAGACTGGTGCCGGGGGCCCCATGCTTTTTTTTGTTGCTGTAGGTCTGGGATGGTTGTACAATTCCTTCCAGGCTCTTGTTGCCCAGTTTGAGGTGGTTTTGGGGGAAAAGGGGGGAGTCCCCGGCCACTTTTAAAGGCACCAAGGTGGATGCGTTGCTGACGCATTTTAGGTTTTGTGCAGGCCTGGGGGTGTGTAGCTCAAGAGCCGCTGAAGGGCAGTGAAGTCCTTCAGCTTTTCTTTCCCCCCGGGGGAAAGGTGGTGCACTGCCCGGTTTGAAGCGTGTTCGATCTTCGGGCCCTCTGGATGTCGGCTCGACGGGCCCACTGTGTCTTCCGACCCCCGGGCCCGGGACCCGTGAGGCGCCTCCCGGCCCTCAAAGGCGCGGGATGACTGGTTTGCGTCGTCCCCTGGCGCGGGTGGTTTTTCTTGCCCGGAAGACTCCATTGCGGATGTTCTCCCGGGGTCTGGCATAGGATCGGGCCCGCCAGTGCCCCGTAGGGGGGGGAAGATGGCGCCGACAGGGTTGGATAAGTGGAGGGTGGGTTCTGGGCCTTCGACACGGGATGTTGGTGGGGCCGCTCCGTGTCGGGGGGATTGTCCCCTTTTTCCACCTGATGGTTAATGGGGTTTTCCCCACCTTTTTTTCGGCCTTGCCTCTTCCCGCGGGGGGCCCCCACGAGAGAGGAAGATGGCGCCGTCGGGCCTTAGTACTGCAGATAGCGAGTCTTCAGGGAGGCCCACAGGGGGGAAAAGAGATTAAAAGGGGCGAGCCTGCTGCCAAGGGGGTCTTGGGAAAGCTTTAGGGGCCTTTTTGGAATTCTGCCCCCCCTTTTAGGCGTTAAAGTGAAAATTGCGCCCCTGGACAGAGCTCTGTGAACTGTTTGGCCCTCAATGGCTAGCCAGCCCATTTTAAATTTTTTTAGGCCGGGGAAAAAGGGGGGGTTAGCGACTTGTTGGGGGGGGTTTTTTTTTGCTATTTCCCCTAGTGCTACTGGGCAGTTGTAAATCCCTGGGACTGAAGGAAAAACATGTTGATTTGTTTTTGCGGTTTTTTCCACCAAAACCGCATTTCCAGGTTTTGGGAAGAAACATTTCAGTTTCTAACCCAAAGTTGGCTGTAGGAAACTAAGGATTTAAATAGCTGTGATTTGCCCTCTTTTAAAAGAGCTTCCCAAAACTTTCCATACCCTTTTTAAAAATTTTTTTCTTTCTGAAATGGAGCGAAATGCAGGTGGGAAGTGAGCAAAGAGGGGGTAGGACATGGAGGTAGAGGTACGAAAAGAAAGGGGCTCCTTCCCGGCTGGCGAAAAAACGCAGCCAGCGGATCGTCGTTGCAAGACCGTCAGGCTGTCATCGCTGGGTCAGGGCCCCCGTGAATCTCGTAACGAAAAAGCTTCGTCAACTGTTTTTCATGGTTTTTTTTCAACCTGATCCAGCAAATCTTTCCCCCCTGTCCCCCGTCACGGAACAAATGTCGTCTTCAGCATCATCACATCCGTTCAGCGTGTACCCCCCTGTGGTAAACTTTTTGAAAACCTCTTTGATGACAAAATGCGGTTGGGGGGCAGAAAGGGATGTTTTAAAAGATAAGAGGCCAAAGAGGTATTTTTTTGCTCTGAGCCCCTTTCTGATTCCACAGAGGAGGAGAAGAAAGCCGGTCAAAAGGACAAAAATCCCGGGCAGCGGCAACGCCTTCAGGCCCTCTTGCTTAGCCCGCAGCTCCGGAGCATAAGTCAGGATGACCCGTCACCTGTGTTTATTGATGATGACGACATTTCGGTCCAAAGTGGTCTTTTTTAGCAAATTTGCTTGCGAGCGCTTCTCACTGGTCGGGAGGGGAAAACGAGGGGGGTGTGTCAATACGGGGCCCGCTTTTAAAAAAGGGGAAAAGGGGGGTCGCAGAAGTCCCCTGATAGAATCCCCCAGCCCCAAAGGGGAGCGCAAACCCCCCTCCCCTTATTGCCGTTAAAAAGGTCCAGACCTCTAAGCCCGGGGTTCTTTTAGCAAGCCCCTGATTACCCCGGATATGCCGCCTTTGCCTTAAACATCAGTAGAGGCAAGAATCTTAGGTGTTTAACCACCACCAACATGTCTAGTCACATGCAGTGAATGCATGAGTTGAAATGGAGGCAACACTTGGCCCAAAAAGGCCACACCGACGCCGGGCTTCCAACCACTGTAACACCCTCTGTCTCCGACTCCTCCTCCTCCGCCACCACCAAGCGGTCCTCAGCTGCCCATGCCTCTCAGAGTCATGATCAGGGACCAGCCTCCGCTTCAGCCTCCACAGTTGCCCGAGTACCACCAGCACCACCAGAGACCCATCCTACCCCTTCTACTTCCACCAGTTTGACAACCTGCACGCCGTACAGCGGCCAGTCTAGCAGCCAGCCTTCTGTCTTCCAGGTTTGGGAGCAGAAGAAACACTTTAACCCAAAACATCCCAAAGCCAAAAGCCCTGAATGTAGCATTGCCAGGCTTTTGGCCTTGGAAATGTTGCCTTTCCGTCTGGTGGACACATATGGGTTCTGCCTCGTCATGGCCCTTGCCTGCCCCAATACAAGATGCCGAGCAGGCATTTCTTGGCCAGAAAAGCCGTCCCTGCCCTGGCCAGCCACGTGTCATTTTTAAAATTTTCAAGCCGTTTGTCTGCATCTTGTTCCGGAAAAGTCCATCTGACCACCGACACATGGACTAGTAAGCACGGCCAAGGCGCTATATCTCTGTGACAGCTCACGGGTGAGCTGGGTGGATGTCTCTGGTGGTGATCGGTGGCTCTCAGGCTCGGCGCACGCTCTTCAAAACCGCAGGGATGGTGTAGGGCTCTTTACCCAAAGGTCCTCTGGTGGCATCACGTGCCCAGAGAAACCCGGCTGTGTTGAAATTAATCTGTCGTGGAGACCGTCCACACACAGGTCAGGAGCTGTGGATGGCTCTCCGCAACTAGACCGAGCGTTGGCTGGGTGACAAGAACCTTGTGCCAGGCAAAGTGGTGTGCGATAACGGTCGAAATCTGCTGGCTGTCCTTAAGATCGGTAGGCTGGAGCATATCCCTTGCCTGGCACATGTCATGAACCTCATCGTCCAGAAATTTGTAAAGCGCTACCCTGGACTGCCTGCTGAGTAAGACTCGAGGTCTGAGTTTGCACTTCCGCCATTCGCACCCTGCTTCGTCCCGCCTGACTGCGTTTCAGCGTCAGCTCGGCCTTCCCGTCAACCGTCTCATTGTTGACGTGGAAACACGCTGAAATTCCACCCTCCACATGCTCCAGCGATTGTGGCAGCATCGCAATGCCATTACACAGTACGAAGTGACACATGGCCTGACAAGCAGCGGTGCGGACCTCGGGGTGTTGAGCCACTGAGAGTGGAGGCAGGTGAAAGAGCTATGCACCATCCTTGCCAGTTTTGAAGAAGCCACCAAAATGGTCAGTGCGGACAATGCCCTTGTCAGCATGAGCATTGTGGTGATCTTAGTTCTGGAACGATCGTTGGACACTCTGAAACATCAGGTCCCACCAGCGACGGAGGATGAGAAGGACACAGGTGCGGACACGGAGACTTTCTCTCCGTCGAATCCACAAGGCCCGACAGTTTCTCAATTTTATCGGTCTTTATTAGGTAGTGGTTCGGGGTCCAGGGCTAGTGCAAGGTGGCGCATCAGCTCTCAGGGTGTATCATCTGAGGCAAGTCAGGGCTGTGTTGAAGCTGTGCCAGAGGAAGCGGAGGAGGAGAAATTCATAGACACCGACGTTATCGACGTCCCTGCCTTGGAAAGAGGTTGGTGCGATTTTGAGGCGGAGGAGGAAGATGAGGAAGATGAGTTTGCTAGTGCCCCTAGACCCAAGGCTTGGGAAATCAAGGCTCCATCTCTCACATGAGTGCTTGGATGCTCCATTTCCTCCAACATGATCCTCGTATTAAGGCCATCAAAATGAACAACAGTTACTGGGTGGGCCACCACTCCTGGATCCCCGGTACAAAACAAAATCGCATTTCCTTCACCCCCAAATAGGAGTAAAATGCAGGAAATGGAGACCTTGCTGATTGATCAACTGGAGATATTTGTTTCGTCTGCTTCACGTTCTTCAAATGTCACAGTGGAACAACGTCAGCTGGGTGACAGCAGTAAAGTGCCAAGTAGCCATAGCGGCAGCAGCAGGCAAGGTGGCAGAAGCCTAATGGGTGACCTCTGGCAATCTTTATTTACCACCTCACCAACGCATGTAATGCAGGGCACGAGACCAGCTTAAGATCATGGTGCATGACTATCTGCGTCTCAACACCAATGTTTTTGGATGTGTTCCGGACCCAATCGACTTCTGGGTATCCAAAATGGATGAATGGCCCGAGCTCGTTCACCATGCCATAATGGTGTTTTCCTGCCCAGCAGCCAGCGTCATGTCTGAGCAGACCTTCAGCACAGCTGGAGGAGTCATTACAGACAAACGCATCCGGCTTTCCACAGAAATGTGGATTGTTTGACTTTCATCATAGATGAATCAGGCATGGATCTCTGATGATGTTGTGGCCCCAATTGCCGAGGTCACCGATTAGTTGCCGGTCTACTTCACATTCTCTTCAAACAGAATGGTCCTCTTGAAAACTTTTTTCTTTTAAATGATCATTTCTTACTGCAATTTTTATTCTCAGTTCCCAAAAGTTCATTTTGCTGGCTTTGCTGTGAGGAGACTGTAAAAGACACGCTACAGGGATTGCTAGCTCTGTTAAAGATCTTACAAAAACAAGTCATTTTGCACTATGTGTCCATTAACAGTATCCTACCTATTCCTGTTTCTGACAGCACCATCACCCTTGAGCCACTCTTGACAATTGTGAAGAACAAATGTCTGTTAGAAACCACATTTTTTTACAATAGGACCTGTAGTATAGCTGCATTTCACAGCAACATGCCCTCAAAAATTCAAAACATGGTCATGGTGCTGTGAGATACAGCTATAACCATGGTCCTTTGGAACAGAAATGTGGCTTCTAAGTGGCATTTCTCCCTCACAATTTTTAACAGTGGCTGAGAAGTCATTTTTATAATTTTTTGGGTTTCATGACAAAACCGTATTCCATTTACTCACTTCATCTTTAGAATTTTTCGCATTGTCAACGGTTTTGTGGTCATGGTGCTGTGAGATACAGCTATAACCATGGTCCTTTGGAACAGAAATGTGGCTTCTAAGTGGCATTTCTCCCTCACAATTTTTAACAGTGGCTGAGAAGTCATTTTTATAATTTTTTGGGTCATGGTGCTGTGAGATACAGTTATAATCAGGTCCTTTGGAACAGAAATGTGGCTTCTAAGTGGCATTTCTCCCTCACAATTTTTAACAGTGGCTGAGAAGTCATATTTATATTTTTTTAGTTCATTCTGCTTTGAAATGCAGCAATACTACACGTCCTATTCTAAAAAATGTTGTTTCTAACAGACATTTGTTCTTCACAATTGTCAAAAGTGGCTCAAGGGTCATGTTTTGAATTTTTGAGGGCATGTTGCTGTGAAATGCAGCTAGACTACAGGTCCTATTATAAAAATTTGGTTTCTAACAGACATTTGTTCTTCACAATTGTCAAGAGTGGCTCAAGGGTGATGGTGCTGTCAGAAACAGGAATAGGTAGGATACTGTTAATGGACACATATTGCAAAATGACTTGTTTTGCAAGATCTTTAACATAGCTAGCAATCCCTGTAGTGAGACAACCCATTTAATACATTTAAAAAAAGAGAAACAAAGATGTGTGGTGGGATTCCATCCTATTTTAAAAATGTGTTTTCTAGAATTAAACTACTAAAAAACTGGCATGCACAAAATAGCTGATACAAATATTCCTCTGAATTGTACAAGGGAGGTACAGGAAAACTTGAACAGATGTAGGTTACCAGGACAGGTATAGTCAATGTCCAGTTCAACTAAAATGGTGGTTCAAAGACTCCTTTTTCCGGCACTTTTAATCTGTGGGTCAGACAGGTTTAATGGTCATACTGTGATACAGAACAGGTATAGTTAATGTCCAGTGAAACTAAAATGGTGGTTGAAAGACTCATTTTTCCGGCAATTTTTTATTTGGGGTCATGCAGGTTTGGGGCTTATGCTGTGGCCCAGGCTAGGGATAGTCTATGTAAAGTGAAACTAAAATGGTGGTTGAAAGACTCCTTTTTCCAGCACTTTTTAATCTGGGGGTCATGCAGGTTTGGGGCTCATGCTGTGGCCCAGGACAGGGATAGTCTATGTCCAGTGAAACTAAAATGGTGGTTGAAAGACTCCTTTTTCCAGCACTTTATAATCTGGGGGTCATGCAGGTTTGGGGCTCATCCTGCATTCGGAAATTGTCTTGAATAATATAGCCTGATATCGACTATCGAAGCCGAAACTGATAGTCGAACCGGTAATCACTCGATACTAACGCGTCACACTAATCCAAGACTATTAAGAGCGATTCGTCAACTATCGGTAATCCGGTCCGATAGTCAATATCGCCAATTATCAAGACGATTTCCGATAGTCGAAATCGATTATCGCCGATGACCATTAAAGTCTCTATAGGAGAAGAACAACACCATGACATTCATACAACCCAAACAGGCTGGAGAAGCTGAATTAACAACCACACAGTCAAAAGATACGTGCTACATCTTAGGCACAACACTTAGGTTTATAAAAGTCACAGAAAAAAGTCACAGAACCATATCAACTAACCATGATCTTGTACCACAGACCAGACCCTAAACCTGCAATGACCCACAAATTAAGTGCCTGAAGGCAGTATGATTTGAACCATCATTTTTACTTGGAACTGGACAATGTGAACTATCCCTGTCCTGGAAATGCAGCATGAGCCCACAAAACCTGCAATGACCCCAGATAAAAAGTGGCCGGAAAAAGGAGTCTATTGAACCACCATTTTAGTTGAACTGGACATTGACTATATCTGTCCTGGCCCAATATAGGGGAAAGTATGAGCCCCAAACGCGTAGGACCCCACAAGATTAAATAAAAGTGCTGAAAGAAGGAGTCTTTGAAGCCACCATTCTAGTTTTCGCTGGACATATAATAGTCCCTGGTCCTGGTAGCGCTTGCCCCTCCGTATGAGTGTGCGACAATTGACGCTTCACTTGAAATACTGGTGGTTAACGGCTCCTTTTCCAGCCACGTGGTGCCCTTTTTTCTTGGCGATTCTTTTTCTCATTTTACTCAAACCGTGCTGGATAAATTGTCTCGTGTACTTTGATCTCTGTCCGTCGCCATAACGCCATGTCCTTCTGAATACACTACGATCTGGTCAAGTTTCCGTACCATTCCCCTGTAACAATATCATAGAGTAAATTTTTTACAGCTATTTTGTACATGCAAGTTTTAGTATGTTTTAATTCTAGAAGAAACACATTTTTAAATAGATGAATGCTCCACCATGACTTTGTTCCTCTTTTTAATTGTATTCAAATGGGTTGTCTCAATACAGGAGTTGCTAGCTATGTACAAGATCTGCAAACAAGTCATCTATTGCAATATGTGTCCATTAACAGTGTCCTACCTATTTCGGCTCGTTTCTGGACACCCAGCAATTAAGGGCGGCCAAAACCCACACCACACTGGCCCGGCACCATCACCTCTTGAGCCACTCTTGATCAACTTTGTGTGAAGAACAAATTCTGTTAGAAAACATATGTTTTCTTATAATTAGTCACTCTTAGTATAGCGCATAGTCATCATCAAAAATCGCCACAAAAATTCAAAGGCATGACCTTGAGACCACTATTGGACAATTGTTATGAAAAATCATTTTTCATGAATGTCGAGGACCTGTAGTATTGCTGTAATTCAAAGCAGCAATGACCAAAAAATTATAAAAATTACTCTCAGTCCAGGTGGGTGGGGGGGGGGGTGGGGATGGAGGGGGGGGGGGGGGGGGGGGGGGGTAAAATTGTGGAGGGAGAAATGAGCCACTTAAAATCCACATTTCTGTTTCTACAAAGGACGCATGATTATTGCTGTATTTTCTCACAATCAACATACCCAACAAATTTATAAATTGACTTCTCACCACTATTAAAAATTGTGAGCTGGAGAAATGCACTTAAAAGTCACATTTCTAAGTTCCAAAAGACCACTTAATTTATAGCTTATCTCACAGGCAACATGATGCTCAAAACTAGTTGACAATCGCGAAAACTTCTAAAGATAAAGTGAGTAACAAGGAGATATCGCGTGTTCGTCATGAAACGCTTGCTGTCCTTTACAGTCTCTCACACAAAACCAGCAAAGGAAGTTTTGGTTGGGAAAAGAGAAGAATAAAAATTAGTTAGTAAAAATATGCATATTTAAAAAAAGTTTCATGGGGAGGACGCATTTCTGTTTGAAAAAGATATGTAATTTGACAGGCAACTAAATGCGGATGACCTTGGCAATTGGGGCCACAACATCATCAAGAATCCAGAGCTGATTCATTACTTGATAAAGTCAAACATCCACATTATTTTTCTGTGAAAGCCGGATGCGTTTGTCTGTATATGATTCCTCCAGCTGTGCTGAAGATTCCGCTCCTAGGATATGACATCTGCTAGCAGGCAGACAACACCTCTTATGTGTGGCAGCGGACGCTCGGCATTCCAGCCATTTTGGATAACTCAAAGTCTAGGTCCGGAACACATAGCAAAAACATCGGGTTGAGAGCGCAGATAGTCTGGCACCATGATCTTAAGCTGGTCTCTGTGTGTTGTATGTGGGCCCCTGCATTGCATGCGTTGGTGACGGTGGTAAATAAGATTGCCAAGGTCACCCATTAGGCTTACTGCAACATCTATTTGTGGGCATGTCTGCTTCGCCATGGTTCTAAATGCGGTCTTGTAAGTTGTAGTGTGGAGAGTTAAATAGGAGCTATCTGCTACTCTGCACTCTAGCTGCTGTCACGTCGCTGATGTTGTTCCACTCGTCGACATTTGAAGAACGTGAGAGGCAGACTATAAAAAAATTTTTAATTAAACAATGTCTTCCAGTTGATTTCAATCAGCGAAGGAGTATCCATTTCCTTGAGCATTTTGCTCTCTTTAATTGGGTGGGGGAAGGAATAGTGCTGAGTTTTGTGCACAGGGATCGCAGAGTCCACCTCAGTAACTGTTTTCATTTTGGGATGGTCTCTAATACAAGGATCAGTGTTGAGGAAATGGAAGCATCGCTAGCACCATGTGAGAGATCGGTCGCCTTGATTTCGAACCAACCTCTGGTCGAGGGGTCACTATCACAAACTGATCTTCCTCATCTGCCTCTGCTCCCGCCTCAGAATTCCGTCCAACCTCTATTCCAAAGTGGGGCAGGGACTCTCGTAACGTCGGTGTCTAGGATGATCCTAGTCCTCCTCCTCCTCCAGCTGCCTCCGGCACAGCTTCAATCCAGCCCTGACGTTCTGCCTGAGATGGATGCAGCCCTTGAGAAGGTAGGCAATGCGGCTGTCCTTGGCACTAGCCCTGGACCCCAGAATCCACCCCACTGCCTATATGAAGACCGGAGTAAAATTGGAGAAACTGTCGGGCCTTGTGGATTTGACGAGAGAAAGATCCGGTTTCCTGCATCTGTGTCCGTCTCCGTCCTCTCGCGTCGCTGTCGGACGGCTTATGTTTCAGAGTGTCGCAAGCATCGTTCGCAAACTAAGATCACCACAAGCTTCTTCCTGACAAGGGCTATGTCGCGCACTACCATTCTTTTGATGCTTCATCAAAACTGGCAAGGAAGGTGGCTAGATCTCTTCACCTGCCTCCACTCTTCTGTGGCTCATCACCGCGAGGTCGCGGCACTCGGCTGGCGTTGTTTTCGGCCATAGTGTCACTTCGTACTACGTAATAGCATCTGGCGCTGCTGCCACACAATCACTGAAGGCATGTGGAAGGGTGGATGGCATTTTTTGTTGCCACGTCAACAATGAGACAGTTCTGATCAGGGAAGGCCAAGCTACGCTGCAACCAGTGCAGGGCGGGAGCGAAGCGAGGGTGCGAACGGCAGAAGTGGCAACGTAGACTTCGACCATCCGTCAGCATGCAGTCTAGACGCCGGGTAGGCTCTTTAGAAAATTATCCTGGACGACAAGTGTCATGTACATGTGCCAGTGCAAGGATGATGCTCCACCCTACCGATTCTTAAAGGGCGGCCAGCAGAATTCGCCGGTTATCGGCACAGCCAGCCTTTGCTGGCACAAGGTTTCTTGTCACCTCAGCCATCGCTCGGCTTTCTTCGTTCGGGTAGGAGCCTCCACTCTCCTTCGACCTGTGTGTGGACTGTCTCCAAGACTAGGCATTCATTTTCAGACACGGCCACGTTTCTCTGGGCACGTGATGGCCAAACCAGAGGAGCGCTTGGTGGGAAGAAACCCTTGTACCATGCCGCTGCGGTTTTGAAGAGCGGCGGCCGAGGCCTGAGAATCCGAAACCGGTTAACCCCCAAACATCCACCCTAGCTCACACCTGTGCAGGGGACTGGTCACAAGAGATATATCGCCTTGGCCGTGCTTATCTATCCATGTGTCGGTGGGTCAGATGGGACTTTTTCGCGCCACGAGATGCATGACACACTGCTTGAAATTTTAGTGATGACACGTGGCTGGCCATGTGCAGTGGAGTATAGGTGAACAGCGGGGTAATAAAAGTTTCTGGCTTAAAGAAATCCTGCTCGCATCTAGTTATTGGGCAGGCAAGGCCATGATGTGGGCGGAACCCAATCTGTGTCCACACAAAGGAAAGGCAACATTTCCAAGGCCAAAACCTCTGGCAATTGCCGACATTCAGGCTTAGAGCTTGAGGTATGGATTGGGTTAAAGTGTTTCTTCTGCTCCCAAATACCTTCCTGGAAGTACAGAAGGCTGGCCTGCTAGACTGGCCGCTGTACCGTGCAGGGGGGGGGAGGTTTCTTCATCATAACTGGGGCGGAAGAGAAGGGTAAGAGATGGGTCTCATGGTGTGGCTGGTGTATTCGGCGACTGGGGAGGCTTAGCGAGGCTGATCCCTGATCATAGACTCTTGAAGAGATGGGCACTGAGGACGCTTGGTGGTGGCAGGAGGAGGAGGAAGCGAGACAGATGTGACAGTGGTTGGAACCCGGCGTCTGTCTGGCTCTTTTGCCAATGTTTTGCCGCCATTTCAACTCATGGACATTCGTGTGCATGTGACTAGCACGATGTGGTGGTGTTAAACACCTAGATTCTTGCCTCTACTTATGCGTTTATCAGGCAGAAGGCGGTATATATGACAAACGCTGTGAATCAGAGACCTGCTTCAAAGAAGGCACCAGCCTGAGAAGTCGCTGACCTTATTGTCGGCGATAATCGAGGAGCGGGGTTTGCGCTTGAACCAGTGGCTTGCAGAATCATATCAGGCGGACTGCGATCGGCCCTCTCCCTTTTTGAGCGCGTGACCCAGTATTGACACTACCGCCATTCGTCTTCGTCTCTCAGTCCATTTGATGAAGTCGCTCGCAAGCAAAATTCGTGCAGAAAAGACCACGATGGATTCCGCAATGTGTCTGAACATCATCATACATCTGCATCAACCACAGGTGACTTGGTCGTACCTGACTTTCTGCATCCAGAAGCTGGTGGGCTACAAGCATAAAGGGGCACATGCAAGGCATTTTGCGACCGCCTCATTGGAATTTTTTCGATTGAACGCGCTTCCTTCTCCTCCTCCTGATGCGATCAGTAACTGGGCGTCAAGGCAAGAGAAAATCATCCCTCTTGTGCCATCTGATCTTTTAACGTGCTTCTTGACACCCAACCGCATTTTGTCATCCAAAAGAGGTTTTCAGAAAAATGGCGAATATCCACAGTGTGGGTAACACAGTTGCACATTTGGGCTGCTTTCATGTTGGACGGATGCTGATAGACACATTATGTGGCCGTTGAACTGGTAGGAGACAAGGAGGTAAGACTGCTGGATGCAGGTTTGACATTAACCAACTGAGGACAGATTTGGCGGACGCTGATCATTACTGAATTCACAGCCCGTTCACCCAGCAATGACATGCACCTTTCGTCCTGCAACTGACATCCCTGCCATCGTGTTGTTCCGCCAGCTCCCGCTCATAGACTACTGAGAAGAGTACCTTCTCCTCGTACCAGAGTAAAAAAAAATAAATATTTTAAAATCTTGTGTCCATGCTCGCACCCCTTCTTTGCTCACTTACCACCTGAATTTCCTCCAGTTCCAAAATAATAAAAATTTGAGAAGGGATGGAAAGAGTTTTGAAAGTCTTCTTATTAAAAATCTGCAAATCCCAGGCGATTCGCAAATCCCGCAAATCAAACAAACATTGCTGTATTCACATTTGAACGCATAGTTATGCTATCAACAAAGCTGCCTGCACAAAGTGAAAAAACACGTATCTAAATGTATCAGGATAAATAAATCTTATTTTTGGTAGCCTTCCAATTCACCTGTTGGTGACTGACAAAATTGCTTTATTCACAATCTAACTGCTCGGTGCCTTCAATTAACCAAAGCTGTTCGTGCGCCAAAGTGAAAAACATCGTATCTGTAATGTATTCGGATTAAGAAAAGGTATTATTTTGCATCTATCGAATTCACTGTGTGACTACAAAAATTGCTGTATTCTAAATTTAACTGCTAAGTAGATCTATCAACAAACTCCTGCGCCAAGAGTGGAAAAAACACGTATCCTAAATAGTATTCTGGAAAAAATAATAATATTTTTGCACCTTTCAATTCACCCGTTTTTTGTGGTGGTGCTACGAAATTGCTAAACTCTTCACATTAACTGCAAAGTAGGATCTATCAACAAAGCTGGCCTGACGCCAAAGTGATAAAACACTTAATGTTTGAGATGTATTCCGGATAATTAGAACTGTATTTTTTGGCACCTATTCAATTCACCTGTGTTGACTACAAAATTGTATCTGTAGTTCACATTATACGAGTGCAAAGGTGCCTCAATGAACAAGCTTGTAGCTGCGACAAAAAAGTGAAAAAACACTATCTGATACATGCGGATTTCGGGATAATAAAAGGTATTTTTTGGCAGCCCTATCCAATTGCACTGTGGAACTACAAAATTGCTAGTATTACAATTTAACTGCAAATGTAGTTATCTATCAAGAAACAAAAAAGGGGGGGGGGGGTTGAAAAAAAATAAACAAAGGCTGGCCTGTCAGCCAAAGTGAAAAAAACATGTATTTGAAATGTAATTCGGATAATAAACGGGTAATTTTGCCCCGTTTCAATTCACCTAGTGGTGACTTACAAATTGCTGTCTTCAACAATTAACTGTCAAAGTAGATCTATCAATCAAAGCTGTCCTGGCGCCAAAGTGAAAAAACACGTATCTGAAATGTATGTCGGATAATAAAGGTTTTTTTGGCACCTTTCAATTCCACCTGTGTGACACAAAATTGCTGTATTCACATTTAAGTGGCAAGTGTCCTCAATGAACGTACGAAGAAGAGATGGTAGCTGTAGTGCGCAAAAGTTGAAAAAACACGTATCTGTAATGTTTCCGGAATAATAAAAGGTATTTTTTGGCAACCTATTACTCACCTGTGGTGACCTATCAAAATTAGCTGTACTTCCAAATTTAACCTGTAAAATGTAGATCTAGTCAATGCACAAAGCTGGCCTGCGCCTAAAGTAAAAAAGACGTATCTGAAATGTATCGGCATAATAAACGGAATTTTTTGGCAGCCTTCATTCACCTGTGGTGACTACAAGAATTGCTTGTATTCACATTTAAGTGCGACAGGGTGCCTCATGAACAAAGCTGTAGTGGCGCCAAGTGAAAAACACTATCTGAAATGTATTCGTATAATAAAAGGTATTTTGGCACTTTCAATTCACCTGTGGTGACTACAAATTGCTGTAGTCACATTTTATAGTGCAAGGTGGCCTCAATGATATGCTGTACTGCGGCGCAAAGTGGAAAAAACACGTATCTGAAATGTATTCGATAATAGATAAAAGGTATTTTTGGGTCATAGCTGGGAAATTCGACCTACTAGGCATCGAACTTGCAGACTACAATATTGCTGGATTCTAATTTAACTGCATAGGTGGCTATTATTCAAGCAAGGCTGGAATGGCAAAATTGAAAAATGAACACCTAGTCTGAATGTAGACCAGATTAATAAAGTGAGTTTTTGGCACCGCGTAACCAACAAGAGTATCTGGCAGTTGACTGAGACAAAGATGTTATCTTAATATAAGTTCAGCCTGGCTCCAATATCCAGGAATATTTTCAATACCGTAACATCTTCGGCACTGATTAAAATTCAAAAGTCCTATTTGCAGTGCAATGTCTACACTAAGTCTTGTGAACTTTATCCAGTATTACTTGATAACTTGTCTGTGTTCGCCCGTGAAAGCGAAGGGTGGCCCCTCTCCCCCCTTCCCCCCGTGTACATTTACAGAATCTCCTTATAAATATCCTTCTACCTATACTACACATAACATATCTGTCCAGCTCTGGTCTAACTAATTGTAGAGGATCAGCAAGCTTAACCAGTAGAAAAAGAAAAAAAGAAAAAAAAATAGAGTGGGAGCTTTCTCTGATGAGTGAAATAGAATAAGTTTCAGCTGAGAGCTGTTTGACACAGGCAGAGCAGCACGTCCTACTGGCTATGAGACGCTGAGAGACATTGATCATGAACAAGGAAGGCTGTTGCTATGTAAAAAATGAGTGTCATGTGATTTTTCCAGCCAATTCCGCAACCATACCACATCCCCAGTGCATGACGATCGGCACACTACATCTCACCCTGCTCCTATTCTGTAAGCTGATTTGTGGGCCGCCGAAAATATCAAACGCCGAAAATGCCATATTAATAGATTGAGCACCAGATTTTGTTAACCTAACTATCGCATGATCTAACAAATTTCATCAACATAAAAACTTGCCGATTTCAACTTTGTCGATAATAAAATACCTCAGACACTACTTATGTAGCACAGAAGTATATGTCCATTATATGGTACCGATGTATTTTATGGTGCTATAACTTCTTATATACAATCTCCTGGAGCACTTGAGTAATCATAATGCCCTTTCCCTGTTCTCGGGATGCGACATGGCAATTTACTTGATGTTTGTCTATAATCTGTGAAAATAGTCTATGTATTAACCCAGCGAAACGTCAATATTGGTGCTTCCAGAAAACAGACACTGTACAGTTTAGTTTAAGCATTGGAATACAGAAAATGTAATGAAAATACCCCCCTGTTAGATTTTTATATAAGTTGTGATTTCAACAAAAATATCAACTGCAAAATGTTTTTTTTTTCTACCATCATTGGGGCGTTGCAGATTATGGTTGAGTATCTTTCTAAATCTTTCTGTTGCTATTACCTCTCCCAATCTGATATCTTTTAACTAAGAGTATACAAATGTTGTTGTTATTTCCAGTCGAGAGTAATTGTGGTTTTAGACCATATTCATACAGAAACAAATATTTAATAGACCATTGTGCATAACATTCAACCAAGCTACAATTCTGCTAACACTTCTCGATATCAATTAATGTCGTTCTTTTAACTAGGGTCCCAATGTGCATATTCATAACATAGCTCTAAATCACATAAAGTAATATTGGGAAATGTGATAGCAAAAGCCTCTTGAATTTTTAAGTGGGATAATAAATCATTTTCTATATTAATCTATCCCTCTGAGTATTCCCCATGTCAATATTCCGTGTACTGAAGCTCAGATGTTTCTGAGCGCGATACAGCTGTTAAGCATGTAATACGCTATTAATTCACATGTCATTCTGGCATATAAGACTTTGAATATACAAAATAAAAATTAAAAAATTCTATTATATTTATGTGGTTTAATATGGTCTAAAATATAAAATTGTGATGATATGAAATTTGATAAAAAAAACAAATATCAATCTAGCTTTATATAAAACTGTCAACTGAAGAAATCTGTAATGCTAAATCAATGTTAGAAAAATTCCAAAACAAGCTGTGGGCTCCAGGCTAAGAAATCAGTTCTGGAAAAGTTATCTCACAGTGCCCTTTCATTTATCCATTCATCATTTTAAGTTGTAGTGTATAATATTTGTTACTGATAAATTCACTTTCACTATCACCATAAAAAGAAGACAAAATGCAGCTTTACAAATTTTTATTTTTAACATAAGTTAGTTTGTACATTTGTGCTTTCTACAGGTATCTGTCTTTCCTTCTAGATTTAGTCAATATGATTTTTAGGGCCTTTTATCAATAAAAGAAATGCTCCATATAAAACAGTTAATGATTAAAAATCAAATGCCCTTTAAAAGCTAACTGGGTGATGCATGATATATCACCCATTAAGCGCGTGCATGAGAGTAATTCACTGTGTCAATAGTATCTGCAGAATTTTACGGAACTAAATTTAGATGTTAAAAGATTTAAAAGAAAGGATACAGTATTGTCTCTTAAAAAAAAAAAAAGGTCATACAGGTACCGAAAGTTGTCTTTTAAAATATGGCATCAGTGACTGTTCTGAAAAAATAGTTTTTTACACAGTTCCAAAATGTAGTCAGATACCTAACATGGCTACAGGATTTGATGGCCATCCTTTATTGAGAGGGCCTGGGAGGTGATAACTGTGGTACTACGAGGCATAGTAAGCTAAGTTTTGCTGGCGAATGTAAGGGCAAATTTAAAATAAACCATTTCCCTGCACTCCACCCTACAAGTCAAGAACTTCAAAATATTCAGTTGTTAAAGCCATGCTCAACAGTTTACCATTGAAATCCCTAGTGAGTACCAGATTCCAAATTACTGCAATGGCAAAAAAAAAATTTCAAAAGCATTTCTCTTAACTATTGTTCAATAAAAGTGGGTCTTGGGTGGTTAATTGCAGCCAATGACTCAGTAAATGTGACATGAGTTGATCAAATGGGCAGACAATTGTGAGCCTTAAACTTAGGTCATAAGAAAGTGGTGGTAGTAGAAAATGCAAAAGACCCTAATATTTCATTAGGTGCATTAAGAAACGAAGTGGTAGTCAAAAATTGCAAAAGATCCCTGAATATTTGCAGTCATCATTACAATTTAGAAAAATAGTTGATGAGGTGATAGTTAATGCTGGGGCATCACAAGGCAGTTTTATCTGAGGCTTGTGCCCCCGGATAAGACTGCAGCTGCTCTGAACCAGCAATCCGCCCTCAGGACTCACATAGTGTTGAAAGCTACCACGGAGCATTGATGTGAAAATGTCGCTGCCCCCACAGTAGTACTCTTGTTGGGGTCACAGTCAGGGGAATGGAGAGAAGGAGGTACTCTTTTTCTTTTATTTTTAATCAGGCCCTATATACCTACCAACTGGGGTGAACTATAGACCTACCAACCTACTGGGGGCCACCATATGCCTACAGTTTGGTGTTTTGTATTAGAGTATGTGTAATAGAAGGGAATGATTTACTTACCACTTTTTACTAGCAGAGTTTAAAAAGATTGGAGTTGGGAAGGATTTTTTTCCCTAAAATGAGGACAATTGGCTTCTAGCCAATCATTGGTTTGTGTGTCTTCCCCCCCCCCCCTCTGATGTCAAACTGATAGGACAATAGTGCTGGACTGGATGAGACTGTCTTTTTTAACCTCTTCAACTATGTACCAATTTTTCTGGGGGGACCTAAAGACCTACCTACATAGATGGACCTATAGACCTATCGCATTTACTCGTGGAGACCTATAGTACCTACCAACCTATCTTTGGGTGAATTTATAAGGACGGCCTATCTACCTACTGGGGGACCTACATACCTACCTAATAGGGGGATCTATGACCTAACAACCAACTGGGGCATTATAGACCTACCTACCTATGTAACGTTTGGTTGAACTGACCAAACTATAACTACAGGGAGTGATCATCAGAAGTAGCGACACTAAAGAATTTCGCCTGATCCACTTCATTTATCCACGAGGGACTGCTGAGAAGGCGACTGCACACGTGTAATGATATAAGTCTTTGTATGTTACATGTCAATTTGCAACTCAGAACTGATAACGGTCTTGATTTTACAGGTGCTGAAGTGGTGTGAGGTTTGATAAAGGACTCAGTGGAATACAGAGCAGTCATCAAGTTCCATTACTTGAAAAGCTGCACACCAAAGGAGACGTCCAATGAGATGAAAGAGGTTTATTTTGATGATTCCCTATCATATGATCTAGTCAAGAACTGGCATCATCAATTCAAATATGGTCAGACTTCGGTGCAAACAGCTTCAATTCCAGGGAAACCCCAATCTGCTATTAATGAACACATCATCCAGCAAGTGGAGGTCGCTGTTTTGGAAAATTGCCGTGCAACCATTCGTCACCTAGTCCAAAATGTCAAGATTAGTGTGGGGTCCGTAGAAAACATCATCCAAGACCATTTTCACATGTATGAGGTATCCGCTCGCTGGGTTCCCCAGCTGCTCACATCTTTCCCGAAACAGGAACGAGTCGAATGCTCTCAGGCTCTATTGGCAATGTGCCATGGAATCCAGGAGGACTTTTTCAATCTTTGATCAAAAACTGTAAACTAAGAGTCCCAGGTTTTTCATATTTTCCTTAGCAGTAATGCATTTCCAAATTTCCTATTTTAACTGAGGTTTTCTTTTTCTTTAGTGTGCACTGTGATTTGTATTAGATGTATGCTATTGCCTTTTCAGTGTGCACCTATGCTTACGTTTTCAAAGTAAAATTTTAGATGTGCACAGCTAATTTCGTTTTGTAGTCTATTTGAGAGATGGCAATCTCATTGGCTTGCTGCACTCAGCCGCCTCTTTTAAACCAAGTGCAGGATAATTCAATTGCAAGTTCCGATCCACTCCTGGGGGAAGTGGCAGTCGAATGGACTCCTAGCAAGGTAACATGTTTTAGTGTAGGGACTCATCTGCTCTGGGAACCCCTGACGTTTTGGGAGTGAGCTTAATACAATCTTTGATCAAAAACTGTAAACTAAGATTTCCCAGGTTTTTCATATTTTCCTTAGCAGTAATGCATTTCCAATATCCTATATACCTTGGGGTTTTACTTAGTCTTTAGTGTGCCACTGTGTTTTGTTTTTGATGTATTGCTATTGCCTTTTCAGGGGTGCACCTATGCTTACATTTTCAAGTATATTTTAGATGTGCACAGCCTTATTACATTTTGTAGTCTATTTGAGAGATGGCAATCTCATTGGCTTCTGCACTCAGCCGCCTCTTTTAAACCAGTGCAGGATAATTCAATTGCAAGTTTCCTATCACTAGTGGGAAACTGCATCCTGAATGGAAATCCTAGCAAGGTAACATGTTTTAGTGTAGGGACTCACCTGCTCTGGGAACCCTTGACGTTTTGGGAGGTGACTTAAAACAATCTTTGATCAAAAACTGTAAACTAAAGTCCCAGGTTTTTCATATTTCCTTAGCAGTAATGCATTTCCAATTTTTCCATATACCTTGAGGTTTTACTTTAGTCTTTAAAGTGTGCCACTGTGATTTGTATTAGAGGGTATGCTATTGCCTTTTCAGTGTGCACCTATGCTTATGTTTTCAAAGTATATTTTAAAATGGGGACAGCCTATTACGTTTTGTAGTCTATTTGAGGAGAGGCAATCTCATTGGCTTGCTGCACTCAGCGCCCTTTAAACCAGTGCAGGATAATTCAATTGCAAGTTCCTATCCTAGTGGGTAAGTGGCAGTCTGAATGGACTCCTAGAAAAGGTAACATGTTTTAGTGTAGGGACCACCTGCTCTGGGAAACCCCCTTGACGTTTTGGGAGGTGAGCTTAATACAATCTTTGATCAAAAACTGTAAACTAAGAGCCCCAGGTTTTTCATATTTTTCCTTAGCAGTAATGCATTTCCAATATTCCTATATACCTTGAGGTTTAACTTAGTCTTAGTGTGCCACTGTGATTTGTATTAGATGTATGCTATTGCCTTTTCAGTCTGCACCTATGCTTACGTTTTCAAAGCATATTTTAGATGTGCACAGCCTATTACGTTTTGTAGTCTATTTGAGAGATGGCAATCTCATTGGCTTGCTGCACTCAGCCGCCTCTTTAAAACCAGTGCAGGATAATACAATTGCAATTTTCCTATCACTCCGGGGGAAAGTGGATTCTGAATGGATTTCTAGCAAGGTAACATGTTTTAGTGTAGGGACTCACCTGCTCTGGGAACCCCTTGAGTTTTGGGAGGTGAGCTTAATACAATTTTTGGGATCAAAAACTGTAAACTAAGAGTCCCAGGTTTTTCATATTTTCCTTAGCAGTAATGCATTTCCAATATTCCTATATACCTTGAGGTTTTACTTAGTCTTTAGTGTGCCACTGTGATTTGTATTAGATGTTTCTATTGCCTTTTCAGTCTGCACCTATGCTTACGTTTTCAAAGTATATTTTAGATGTGCACAGCCTATTACGTTTTGTAGTCTATTTGAGAGATGGAACCTCATTGGCTTGCTGCAACTCAGCCGCCTCTTTTAAACCAGTGCAGGATAATCAATTGCAAGTTCCTATCACTCCTGGGAAAGGGCAGTCTGAATGGACTCCTAGAAAGGTAACTTTGTTTTAGTGTAGGACTCACCTGCTCTGGGAAACCCTTGACGTTTTGGGAGGTGAGCTTAATCCCAATCTTTGATCCAAATCTGTAAACTACGAGTCCCAGGTTTTTCATATTTTCCTTTAGCAGTAATGCTTTTTCCAATATTCCTATATACCTTGAGGTTTTACTTAGGTCTTTAGTGTGCCACTGTGATTTGTTATTAGATGTATGCTATTGCCTTTTCAGTGTGCACCTATGCTTACGTTTTCAAAGTATATTTTAGATGTGCACAGCCTATTACGTTTTGTAGTCTATTTGAGAGATGGCAATCTCATTGGCTTGCTGCACTCAGCCGCCTCTTTTAAACCAGTGCAGGATAATTCAATTGCAAGTTCCTATCACTCCTGGGGAAGTGGCATTCTGAATGGACTCCTAGCAAGGTAACATGTTTTAGTGTAGGGACTCACCTGCTCTGGGAACCCCTTGACGTTTTGGGAGGTGAGCTTAATACAATCTTTGATCAAAAACTGTAAACTAAGAGTCCCAGGTTTTTCATATTTTCCTTAGCAGTAATGCATTTCCAATATTCCTATATACCTTGAGGTTTTACTTAGTCTTTAGTGTGCCACTGTGATTTGTATTAGATGTATGCTATTGCCTTTTCGGTGTGCACCTATGCTTACGTTTTCAAAGTATATTTTAGATGTGCACAGCCTATTACGTTTTGTAGACTTTTTCAACAGACTGATCACACAGGATGAAAGCTGGGTCCATCACTATGATCCTGAGACTAAAGTCCAGTCGATGCAATGGAAACATTATGATTCACCACCTCCAAGAAGGCACATGCCCAACCTTCGGCAAGTAAGGTCATGCTTACAGTATTTTGGGACCAGCACGTAGTAGTAGTAGGATTTCCTAGCAAAGGGTACCATGATCACTGGGGCATACTATGCTTCACTGCTGCGGAAATTTCGGAAGGCCATTAAAACCAAGAGCCATGGCATGCTCAACAAAGGTATCCGCCTTCTGCAAGACAATGTACCAGTTCACAACTCACATGTTGCCCAAATGGAAGTATGCTCCTGTGGCTTTGAAATTCTACCCAACATCAGACTTCCACCTCTTTCAACAATTAAGTTATTTTTGAACGGCAAGTATTTTCCAGAGGATGAGACTCTGATTTCCAAAGTCACAATATGGCTTTTGGAGCAAACTGTTGACTGGTACAAGTGGGGTGTTTTGTAGTAGCTTAAAGAGATGGGAGAAGTGAGTGTCCCTAGATGGAACATAGAGAAAGTTCAAACACAAAAGCTTGTGTTTGAAAAAAGGATTAACCTGTGGCGCTAAGAGAAATTTAGGTTAATAAAAAACTATAAACCAACTTAATATTCAGTCGGTTTATTTAAGGATAAAACATATACAGCTCTGCAACGCGTTTCGCGGATATTTCTCTCTCCACTTCTTCAGGCATAACAATACTGACAAAACTCTTAAATATTGTAGCACCGGAAACAAGACACAACTTGAAGCAATACATCACTTTAACAACACAAAACAAAACTGTCAGTATGCATTTACTTGCTCAGCTTCCAGCGTCTAGGGAGCAATGCTCTGCACCTGCATCTCCTGATTTGGGTCCACACCCAGAGAGACAGGCTGCTGGAGATCCTTTGATTGACAGGTCTCCAGCTACTCTGCCTAGAGGGCTTGTCACACGCTCCAATAGGAGGGCCCGGAGGCTGCTCCAATCAGCTACTGGGGCGGTGTCCGGGCAATCCATATAAACCTGCAGACATCCTCAGGCTTTGCCTGAGATATTTCCTGGCTGTGTTGTTTCCTGCGTTTGTAAGTTTGCTTCTCCTGTTTTCCTGACCTTGGCTTGTTTCCTGATTTCAACTTGCTTCCTGATTTGGTACCTCACTCCCGACCGTGTTCTGACCTTTTGGCGTGTCCTCTGTTTATTCTCTTGTCTTCCGTTTTTTGGCATTATGTTACTGATCTGTTGCTGACTCAGACTGTCTGACCCTTCTTCCTCCTGACGGCCCTGGCCCTTTAGCAGCGCAGGGACTGTCGGCCAGTTGCTGTCTGCCGCCTAGGGCAGCACGTCAAGTAGGCAGGGACAGTAGGCTGGGTTCCAGTCAGGGCTCACTGTACCTCCCTTGACGTGACAAAAAAAATCAAAACAAAGCAAAACAAAACGGAAAAAAAAAGATAATAACATGAAGCAAAATTACACCGAACCAGAATCCATCAAGGTAAAAACATTTAAAACATACTATAAATATATAAATAAATACATACATATAACTAAAACTTGATCTTAAAAATCACAGATAAATTTACTTATATGTGTCCAATACTCTTAACCTAGTCCAACGCATCCCTCATTTCATTTATACCATATGGATTAATTGTATTAAGTTTGTATATCCAAAACATTTCCCGTGTAGCTAATTTATTATGACAGTTGGGATTCTCGGTATCTATTTTTCAGTTGGTTGGACTGAAAAATTTGGTGCAATTCTAGGGTGTTTTTCTAAAAAGTGCTGAGGTAAGCTGTGAATGAGTTTTTTGTGTCTTACATTAAAACGATGATTAATAATTCGTCTTGATAATTTCATAGTGCTTTTTCCCACATACTGCATCCCACAAAAACAAGTTAATACATATATAATGAATGAGGATGAACAAGTTAAATGGGTCTTAATAGGGAAAACTTCACCTGTGTTGTAAAAACATGTTTTTCACTGATTATTATTTCACAACATTTGCATAATATGTGACCACATGGGTATGATCCTACTATTTTTATATGTTCCGCAACCTTATTCACCTTGCTGTGTTGTTTTAATCTCAACGGAGAAATTTTATTTCATAGTCGCTGCTCTTTGGAAAGTTAATTGTGGCTTATCTGGTAAAAACTCATGAAATACTGGGTCCAGTTTCAAAATATCCCAGTGTTTATTAAAAATCTGTCTAACCTCATTATGTTGGGAACTAAAAGTAGTAATGAACCAAAAATTATTATCTATCACATTTTTTCGGTTTCTCATTGGATGGATCTAAATATTGACTATGTTTGAGAACTCGCTCGTTTTATTGCTTCCTGAATCAAAAGATCAGGATAACCTTTCTGCTTAAATTTATTTATAAGTAAATCAGATTGTTCTTTGAAATCCACCTCTAAAGTGCATTTTTTTCTGATACGACGGTACTGACTGTACGGGATATTTCTAATCCAACCACGATAGTGGTTGGATTGAAAAGATAAATAGCTATTTGAGTCCGTGACTTTAAAATTTGTTTTAGAAACTATTTTATTGTCTTCAATAAATAGACATAAATCAAGGAACACCATTTTCTCTCTACTATAATTTTCTGTAAAAGAAATACACCAGGAATTATTGTTTAAAAAACATTCTCAGTACCCTCCCAAATAAAAAGCAGATCATCAATAAAACATTTGTAAAAGCATATTCTCTTAAAAAAATGGATTAAAATCAGAGTCAATAAAAACATTTTCAAAAGCTCCCATAAAAAGGTTGGCAAAGGATGGGGCAACTATCGTCCCCATCGCAGCGCCAACCTGCTGGTGAAAGAATTTACAAGTTCACAAAGCACTGTGTCTGAATCTTTGATATAACATTTAAGTTCCGTCACATATGGTTGCAAGTAAAGATCTATGAAATGAGATAAATTAGATAATAAAGATCCTATACCAGAAATAATGTCTACCTGGGGGGTTTGTTTGATTCTTATGCACTTTAGGCAGGTGGTAAAAGTGTGGTGTAGTGGGGGTTTTTATTAATAAAAACAGTTTTTCATTTTTATCAATTACACCCGAGTCAAATGCATGATTAATAAACTCACTAAAAGTTTTTTGTAAATTATTATACACACTTGAATCTACCTTTTTATAATAAAAAGTGTCATTAAGAATTTTTAAAGCTTCAGCATGATAATCTTCATAATTTTGTATTACTACAGCCCCCTCTTTATCCGCACTTCTTATCACAATATTGCTGTTATCCGTTAAAGTAATCAAAGCTTTTTTCCCGCTCTGTGATAAATTTTGTTTTTTTGGGAGAGATTTTTTCATTTTTCTAAGGTCCCGTAACACTAAGTCATGGAAGACCTTAATATAGTTACCCTGGGATTGTACAGTATAAAATTTTTATTTTGGTTTTACCTTAGAAGTTCTTCCTGCTGGTGTTTTATCACATTCAACTGTAATATCACTTCTAACCTCCTCATGTTCTATAATTTTTCAGTTTCCGGATTTTCAACTGTTTTATCAGCATTTTTATTTTTAATAAAAAATCTCCGCAATGTCAGCTTTCTAATAAACCTCTCTATATCTTTAAATATAGTGAAGTCATCAGCTTTATTGTCGGGGCTAAAGTTTAGACCTTTTTGAACTAGTTTTATTTCACTTTCTTTCAATTGATAATCCGATAAATTATAGATTTTTATAAGATCTTTTATCTGGACATTGCTCTTGTTCTTGGTTCCAATTTTCCTTTTTTTGTTTTCTGAGTTTGATTCTGTACCTAACTTTACTCTGCTGCCCCCTGCAACCCCTTCTCGAAATTTTCTTTTTTTCGCTGATGTTTGTACCTGGACATGCAGCGTATCCGCTGCTGTCCTGTGTACATTTAGAGTTGGATTTAACCCTAAAAAAGAAGAATTAGGATGGTAAGCTATTTGGGGTAAAATCTCCTTTCACTTTCAGTGGCATCACCGAGAGGTGTATCATTATTGGGTGCAAAGAATTCATCATTAGTCGATGTAATTATGTTTCCGTCATTCTCTATAGATGAACTAATCACTAATCACTTCTCTAGGTGGAACCTAGAGAAGGACTAATAACTGTGCCAAGTTTCATTTCTCTCAGTCCACAGGAAGTGGGTCAGGGGAAATCTTTAATGAATGTCCCTCGTATATAGCTACCAACTTTCTGGGAGACAAGTATATCTATCAAACTATAAGAGGACGTATATACTTACTGACCTACCAGGGGTCTATATATCAACCTACTAGGGGACCTTTATACTTACCTACCTAATGGGATGACCTATATACATAACTACTAAGAGGACCTATATACCTACCTACTGGGGGAGTTATGTACCTATAAACCTATTAGGGGGCCCTTTATACCTTCCTAGCTACTGAAAGTGCCTATATATCTACCTATTTAAAGGGGGGCCTTATATAACTACGTACCTGCTGTGGGACAAACAGTATGTATGTACCTACTTACTGGGATTGCCTATACTGGGATCGCCAACTTGGAGTGCAGGGGGGCTGTATACTTACCAACTGGGGGACCAATATACCTACCACTCTGCTATTGAGGACTATATAAACTTCCTACCTACCTCCTGGGGTGGGGGTCTATGTTCCTCCCCACCTAATAGGGGCCTATATATGAATGATAGGTGACTCCCCATCCTCTACAGCAGCCACCCAGAAAGTGGGTTGCTCTAGGTATGGGACATCACCATACTTCCCTATACAGGTCCCCCTCCCAAGTAGTTAAGTAGGTATAGAGGTGTTGGAAAGTACGGATTCTGAAAGAAAAAGGAAAGTGAATGACTCATCAGAGAAGATATCACCTGTGAGGTGCTGGATGTAATTGTAGTGTAATTACATATATGTCTGCAGAGCCTGTGTACAACTCGTGGTCACATGTGGTGGCCACATTTGCTAATGGTTAGAGATGGGCGAATTGATTCTATCGAAGTGGAATTCGTTTAGAATTTCAGGAAAACTTCGGTTTTCTGAACCGAATCGAAGTTTTGGTAATTCGCGGTAACGAAGTGTGTTTTTGATTGATAAAATGGCTGCTAGCACAGGGTGTTACATGGGGCAAAGAACTCTGGGAAGAAGAAGGGCATAGCCTACATGACATGTGCAGAGATGAAGCCAATCAGAGACCGGCGAATTCTGTGACGTCAAACCCCACTATAAAAAGTACGGGCGCGACGCTGAGTAGGGGAAAGGTACTGCCACGGCTGCTTATGATATCTCTTACTAAAGAACTCATTTTTATACAACGATTTTTGGGAGGTGTCACAACTTGTCTCAGAGACTACTTCTCTTACGTTCTAATTCTGATTTCGTGAGGTATTGGAACTGAAGTCCAGTGTGCGTCCAATGCAGCTGCATATACATGTTAATGCTATCTGCTCACAGCACATTAAATATCCAAGGGTTATCTAAGCCTGTTCCTGTTGTATTCATTAAAGAAACAGCGTTTTTTACAATCCAAATACCACTTTTGGTTGCTCATTTCTTTTTGCGGCAATTTACATCCAGGTTAATTAAGCGTTGTTTCTGCTGTTGTGGTCACTTAAAAGAAACGTTCTTTTTCATCGCCTAAAGAAAGAAATTTTTGGGCCTGTAGCATAATTTAATAACCAAAAAAGGTTAATTAAACAAGTATTTCTATTGTGTACCGCAAAATACACACCATTTTAACTCGCTACAAAGCTGGTAATTTTTGGTTGCTCAATTCTTTTACGCAATTTACATCCAGGGGTTAATTAAGCGTTGTTTTGCTGTTGTGGTCACTAAAAGAAACATTCTTTTTCACCGCCAAAAAATACATTTTTACCTCTAGCATAATTCATAACTGAAGGTTAATTAATTACAAGTTTTTCTGTTGTTGTGTACTGTAAAATACACTCCATTTTAACACGCTACAAAGCTGGTAATTTTTGACAGCACAGTTCTTTTGCACAATTTAAATCCAAGGGTTAACTAAGTATTTTTCTGCAGTTGTTCTTAGTAAAAGAAACGTTCTTTTTCACCGCCAAAGAAGACATTTTGCCTGTAGCATAATTCATAACAGAAGGTTAATTAAGCCTGTTTGTGCTTTTATATTCAGTAAAATATACAGTGTTTTTAAACGACACATACAAGTAAATTTTTCCTGGCCATTTGTGGAGCGCAATTTATATCCAAGGGTTACTCAAGCTTGTTAGTGGGTTCATTTGGAGTCAAATGCAGGGTGTGTATTTATCATATGCAGATATCTTCATCAAACAGTGTCTGTACATTTTAGAACAAACAGTATGTCAGACAGAGAGGTGGCAGGCTCTTCACCTGCGAGTGGCAGTGGCACAAACATTCCTGGAGCAGGCCCAGGTCGCAGCACAGCAAGGGGACGTCGCAGCAGGGGTCACTCGGTGAGGCCACAACTGCCACTGCCATCTAGCGGCCGTGTGCTGACCAGCAACCCAAGGGTTCTTGATTGGTTGACTAGGTCATCCACTTCCTCACAGATGACATCTGACAACCCCAGCCAAGAGTCGGTGGGAACGTCAGACACAACCCTTAATTGGCATGGCCCGGGAGCGGGTCAGCGGCCCTCACCTGTCCTCAACCCGCCTCTGTCCCATCCGGTTCCCTCAGCCAGAGATCTACTATGTGGTCTGGGCTCAGCGCCACTATATAGCGAGGATGAACAATTTGAGGAGGGCAGTCAGCAGCTACTTGGCAGCGAAGAAATGGGGCCAATATCCCCTGCTTCTTGCAGTACGCGGCAAAGTATAGATGTGGAGAGTGGCATGGGGGGTCATGTTGTGAGGGGTCAGCCTCTGCATACCAAGACCGGTGATGAGGACAGCAGTGACGATGAAACACAAATAGATGATGATGTAGCCGACCGCACTTGGAAGCCGGGTGAGGCAAGGGCTTCATCATCGTCAGGAGAAGAGGGCGTCAGCTTGCGCGTCATGCAGCGGCGCAGCCAGCAAGTGGGTTGTGTGGCCGTGAGTCAGCAGGATAGAAGCAGTGGGAGGTCGGGAGCCAAGCCGAAAAAAACCCCGATTCGCAGGTCCAAGAACGTAGCGGCACAGGGGCTCAGCGAGGCCGCGGCGGTAGTAGTCACTCAGTGCGGAGCGTTGGCGGTAAAATCAGATACTCTGCGGTGTGGCAGTTCTTTGCTAAGACACCGGAGGAGCCGAATATGGGTATATGTAGAATCTGTAGGCAGAAAGTGAAGCGTGGCCAGGGAGCTAACTTTGGTACCACGGCCCTGCGTCAACACATGGTGGCCTGGGAGAAACGTGGCTCAGATGTGGTGGTCCATCCTGCCGCCGCAGCAACAGCAGCAGCAGCGCCAAGTGGCACGCATGCCATTGCAGCCAGTCAAGACTCCACCACCTCTGCAGAAGGGAGTTGTTTCTCTTTGCCATCATCTCTCGGTCCAGATGCACTCTGCCACCCCAGTTAGAAGGTCCGCTGGACAACTGGGCAGCCAAACTGGATGTGTGGCCGCAACTTGCCGAGTTTGCAGTGGAGAAGCTGTCCTGCCCGGCCAGTAGTGTGGCATCAGAGCGGATGTTCAGTGCGGCGGGGGCCATCGTTACCCCAAGGAGAACCCGCTTGTCCACGGGATATGTGGAACGACTGTCAAGATGAATCAGGCGTGGATCAGCCAGGATTTCCACACACCAATGCCTTAGGCGTCAGACTACATCAGCCATGACGCCTCACCCAAACTGTGAGAAATGAGTCTGGGTTCAAACTACCTGCCTCAGCCACTATTCTGATGCCACCACCCGCCTGATTCCACACATCTGCTGCCAGTTTCTCCATCTGCCTACTACCATCTTTACCAGGGACTGGTATTGCCACCCACCTCCACACTCTGTCATATTGCCACTTTATGACCTCATGCTGCTGGTGCTGTGACATCCACACTGTGTCATTGTGCCACTCTCTGACCTCATGCTGCTGCTGCTGTTTTTGCTGCTGCGGTCACCTCCACACCCTGTCATTGTGCCACTCTCTGACCTCATGCTGTTGCACCTGCTGTCACCTCCACTCTCTGTCATTGTGCCACTCTGTGGCCTACTCCTGATTTGCCACCTCCAGAATGTCATTGTGCCACTGTTTGACCTCATGCTGCTGCTGCTGTTGATGCTGTCAACTCCAAACTGTGTCATTATGCCACTCTTTGGCCTACTCCTGTTTTTGCCACCTCCAGAATGTCATTGTGCCACTGCCTGACCTCATGCTGCTGCTGTGAACTACACACTGTCATTGTGCCACTCTGTGTCCTACTCCTGATTTTGCCACCTCCAGAATGTCATTGTGCCACTGTCTGACCTCATGCTGCTGCTGCTGTTGATGCTGTCAACTCCAAACTGTGTCATTTTGCCACTCTTTGGCCTACTCCTGTTTTTGCCACCTCCAGAATGTCATTGTGCCACTCTCTGACCTCATGCTGCTGCTGTGGCTTCTGCCGTAACCTACACACTGTGTCATTGTGCCACTCTGTGGCCTACTCCTGTTTTGGCCACCTCAAGAATGTCATTGTGCCACTCTCTGACCTCATGCTGCTGCAGTGGATGCTGCCGTAACCTACACACTGTGTCATTGTGCCACTCTGTGGCCTACTCCTGTTTTTGCCACTCCAGAATGTCATTGTGCCACTCTCTGACATCATGCTGCTGTGGCTGCCGCCGTCAACTCCACACTATGTCACTGATGTTGCCACCTGAGCCCTCAGCTTGTTTTTTTCCAGCTGTCGCTGCCATGACTTTATCAGGCTACATTCCCCCTCAGTTTTTTGGTCAGTTTTGCCCTCTTAAGTGCCCAGGGAATTTTAGAGTGAAGCGATTCTAAGAGCGGCGGCAGTCATGTGCGTGTCATACTACAACACAACATTGTATGAAGACTAAACCAAGCTCCCTCTGCATATTTAAGCATGGCACAGCGTTCTACAGCACCCTGCAGGCTCTGTGCAGCCTGGAAATATATGTTTTTTAACGTGATTTGTCCAGAAATAATTCGGACCGAAACAACTTTTGTCAGTTAATTCGGCGAAGTCACCGAATCGAATTTTTGAGAAATTCGCCCATCTCTACTCATGGTCTGGCAGTATTATTTGGCCCTTAAGCAGTAATATTATTGGGTCATAGTAATGTGGGATTTTGTGTAGTAAAAAATTATATGCATAGAATATTTTCTCCATGTATAGGTGTATTATCTGGTAACTTAATGACTAGTATTTATAAGGTAAAACATGATGAGAGCTTTTTAAAAAGCAAAATTTGTCAGCGCTGATTATCATTACGTGGTGTATTACTGAGGTGTTGGATAGTATCTATGTGAAATAAATGTAAAATTGGGGACAGGAACATACGGTTTTTCTCTGTAAAAATACATGCTACATTTTACGATGTGGCATTAAAAATACTGTGTGAAACAAAACCCTACTGAGCAAAATGTAACACAGAGGGCAGATGCCACAAATGTTTTAGGACCCTCGCAATGCCCCAGAGTTAATGAGTTGGGTGGGAAATATTAGAAGCATTTGTCTACTTTTTAACCCCCATAATAGGCACTGTATCATGTGCTTCTCTGCAGAAGATCAGTCAGAGAAGGAACAAAGCTCAAAGTACAATGCTAATTGAATCTTTACTACCCTGTTTTTGAAGTCAACAGAGAGGGATCTTATGTATAACAGTCTCAATTTTTCCTGATGTAAAACAGCCAAATCATTCTTGTAAATTGCAATGTGCATAAAATCTTGTGGATTACATTTCAAATATTTCTGCATCCTTATGGTTTACCATACCTGATTGGGGACCTTTAAGGATTGCCTTTAAAGGTCCCCCCATTATAATGGATTAGAGAAAAGCCCTGTTTATATTGATGTTACCAGTGCTTGCATTTAATTGTCCTAATTCAGTAATAGAAAAGTCCTTTAGTCCAACTTCTACATTTCTAAAGCTTTATTAATTTGTTATAATGTAACGTTAAATAAAAACCTCCTCGTGGCCCATAAAAAACACAAAAGTATATTGTAATCAACCACTGAAAATTTGGTTCAGTTTTATTTATCTATCAGCACGTTTACTGAACCTTTGGAACATGAAAAGGTTTTTAACGGATAATGGCCAGTTTGTTGGGCAATTCAAGTCAAGCATAATTTATAATTAATGTATGTGGTGCAAAAGCTTAATTAGCTTTTCTGCATGCAATGATATCACCACAAAATGTCTATGTGGAATATTTTAAAGAAATTCGAACCATATGTCCTAGAGGGGAAAAAACTGAGAGAATCGCTTGTTGAGAAGGATCTGGGCGTTCTTGTAGATCATAGATTACAGAACAGCAGGGGCGTAACTACAGGGGTAGCAGGGGTAGCAGTTGCTACGAGGCCCGGTGGCTTGGGGGGGCCCCGCGGCCCCGGGTCAGCTGCTACCACCTCTGCTACCCCTGTGATGCCGCTCCTGGGCCCGCCGGCAGTGAACACAACAGTTCACTGCGGCGGGTGCAGAGCTGCGGGACCGGTCTGTGAGGCAAGGGGGAGAGGGGGGGGCGCCACCGTCAGGCTCCGCCCCCTTGCTTCACAGCGGTTCTCTCTTAATTATATGCACGTCGGTGCGACGCGCATACAATTAAGATGAACGGCAGGGCAGGGAGAGCTGTGCGCTCCCTGCCCTGTCGTACATCGCTCAGCAGGCGGCGCGGCGGAAGTGATGTCATCGCGCCGCCTGCCGAGCTTCCTGTCCTCAGCCCCAAGCCTAAAGCAGCAGGCTTGGGGCTGGGAGGAAACGGAGATGCCGGAGGAGCGCGGCCAGGTAAGTAATAAGCTGGGGGGGGGGAGAATACCTACAGGGGGCTATAAAGTAAGGGGGGGGAAGAATACCTACAGGGGCTCTAAAAGGGGGGGGAAGAATACCTACAGGGGGCTCTAAAGGAAGGGGGGGAGAATACCTACAGGGGGCTCTAAAGGAAGGGGGGAGAATACCTACAGGGGGCTCTAAAGGAAGGGGGGAGAATACCTACAGGGGGCTCTAAAGGAAGGGGGGGAAGAATACCTACAGGGGGCTCTAAAGGAAGGGGGGGAGAATACCTACAGGGGGCTCTAAAGGAAGGGGGGGGGGAGAATACCTACAGGGGGCTCTAAAGGAAGGGGGGGAAGAATACCTACAGGGCCTCTAAAGGAAGGGGGGGGAATAAAACCTACAGGGGGCTCTAAAGGAAGGGTGGGGAGAATACCTACAGGGGACTCAAAAGGAAGGGGGGGGAGAATACCTACAGGGGGCTGAAAAGGAAGGGGCGGAGAATACCTACAGAGGGCTCTAAAGGAAGGGGGGAAGAATACCTACAGGGGGGCTCTAAAGGAAGGGGGGAGATATACCTACAGGGGCTCTAAAGGAAGGGGGGGAGAATACCCACAGGGGACTCAAAGGAAGGAGGGAGCAATACCTAAAGGGGGCTGTAAAGTAAGGGGCGGAATCAGATTTCCTACAGGGGCTCTAAAGGAAGGGGGGGAAGAATACCTACAGAGGGCTCTAAAGGAAGGAGCCCGGGGTAAAGGGGGGAACTTTTACCTACAGGGGCTCTAAAGGGAAAAGGGGGGGAAGGGGGGCAGAATACCTACAGGGTGCTCTAAAGGAAGGGGGGAGCACTATACCCACAGGGGGCTCTAAAGGAAGGGGGGGGAACTATGCCTACAGGGGGCTCTAAAGGGGGGAGGGGAACTATCCTACAGGGGGTCTAAAGTTGGGGGGGAACTATATACCTACTCAGGGGGGGCTATCTTAAGGGGGGACTATGCTACAGGGGAGGGGGGAAAAGGGCTCTAACAGGAGGGGCGGCAAGGGGGCTACTACCTACAGGGGGCTATCTAAGGGGACAGGTAAGGGGGAACATTTACCTACAGGGGGCTCTAAAGGGGGGGGGGACTAAGCCTAAAGGGGGCCCTAAGGGGGGAGGGACTTTTGCTAAATGGGGCACTAATCTACAGAGGGCCCTATTCTACCTACAAGGGGTGGCCTAAGATACAGGGGGCCCCTATCCTACCTACATAGGAACCCTAAGTTACTGCCCGGGGCCCGAAGCTGCCTACATCTCCCCAAGCTACCTAGCTACTGCCCAGTAGGTGCTAAGCTACCTAGCTACCGCCCGGGGTCCCGGTGTACCTACATCCTGACAGGGGGTAATTCTTACCATTTGGGCCATTCTAAATGGGGAGTTTGTATATGAGGGGAGGGGGCACTCACTTGTGAAAATGATTTAAAAAAGTGAGGAGTCTCAGGTGTTTGTAAATTCTACAGGGACGAGTGGTAGATGGAGGAAGTCATCATGGAGGTCTGGACCGAATAGAGAAGAAAAGAGAAAGTGAACGACTCCTCAGACAAGATGTCACCTGTGAGGCCCTAAATGTAAGTAAACTATTTGCAAAGCACCTGTGTATCTGATATCTACCACTATATGGTCACTGTATGGTGGTTATATACAGTCTGCAGAGCCTGTGTACACTAGTATATACCACTATATGGTTACTATATTGTGGTATTATTCTTCTTTGTGTATTGATCAGTAATAGTGTAAGGGTATTATTCAGTCACTTTGTGGTCATGTTCTGGCGGTGTAATCAGGTTCCTATGTAATAGGGTTATTAGTAATGTTGGTCTTGGTATAGTGGATGTGTTTGTTAGCAGTATGATGGTGATATGTATGGTGAGATATTTACCCTTTGTATTATCTACATTATCTAACAGCATGGGGTGGGGTGGGGATGGTTGGGTGGAGGGGTGGTGGGGGGTTGGGTGGTGGGTGTATGTTTTGGGGCTTGGCTAGGGGGTGGGGGGGGCCCCATCCAAAAGTTTGCTTTGGGGCCCTGGCTTCTCTAGTTACGCCCCTGCAGAACAGCATGCAATGTCAATCAGCTGCCTCTAAGGCAAGCAAGATATTTGCGTGTATTAAAAGAGGCATGGACTCCGGGGACAAGGATGTAATATTACCGCTGTATAAATATTACTTGGAATATGCTGTTCAGTTCTGGGCTCCAGTTTATAGAAAGGATGTAATAGAGCTAGAGAGAGTGCAAAGACGAGCAACCAAACGTATAAGGGGAATAGAACATCTTACTTATGAGAAGAGGTTAAAAGAATTGAACTTATTTAGTCTTGAGAAAAGACGGCTCCAGGGAGACATGATTAATTTATATACCGTATATACTTGAGTATAAGCCGACCCGAATATAAGCCAAGGCACCTAATTTTACCACAAAAAACTGGGAAAACTTATTTACTCGAGTATAAGAGCATAAGAGCAGCAATTAGAGGACTTGATGCCACGATGTATCAAATGATTGTCCCCAGTAATTAGCCACATTACATGCACACAGCTCATCTACATGCACATTATACACAAAAGGCTCTGCTACACGCACATTACACACAGCTCTGCTGCAGGCACATATACAACACACAGCTCAGCTACATGCACATTACACACACAGCTCAACTACATGCACATTACACACATAAGGCTCTGCTACACGAACATTACACACAGGGCCGGGACAAGGCATTTTGGTGCCCTAGGCAAGTACAGCCAAAGGCGCCCCCCCTCACTCCCCAAAAAATGCCCCCCCCCCAAACTAATTCCTCTTACCCCTGCGCTAGGTCCTGTCACTAATTTTCTGCACATTACACATAGCTCCTGTCCATCTCCTCAGCAGTCACTGCACAATGACAAATTTGCTTTTTCAAAATCGCTCCCCTCCGTATGACAATGTAATACCCCTAAATAACAGTCCCCGAATAATCCACCGATACATGGAGCAAATATACCTGACAAATGATTGTTACTAAAAACCACTCCTACAAAACCAAGACCCAAAACTATTACTACTTAAAGGGGTGTTATCGTTTGAGCTGCTCGTGCTGTTCAGCTAATTTTCTCAGATTGATTTTGAAATCCAGGGGCGTGTCTCTCCTGTCAGCAGGCGTGTCTCTCCTCCCAGGAGGCGTGTCTCCCCTCACTGAAGAACTGTGACATCATCATTTTGTTTAAAGCAGGGGATGCAGAAGGTTGTCTGGATATAACAGCTCTGTAGCCTCCTGCCTGCTTATGTCTGCAGCCTTGAGGCTCCAAACTCCAGCAAGCACCTGTCATATGTCTTAGTTTACACACAACTGAAAGCCAGCAGCTGTTACTTCTAGTGGTTCATCCAAATTGTACTGACAACAGGCAGAGATCTTTACTCAACTACAAATGTCAGCTTCAAGTAAAGATCTCTGCTTCCTGTCAGTGACATATGAGTGAAAACAATGGGAGGGAGAAGCAAAACTGCTTTGAGAGAATGCCCTGCTCAGCTTGTAACTAACTTGGGCTGGTGGTCTAGAGGTAGAGCAGTAGCAGCAGTAGTAGCGTATTGCTTTTACAACAAAGGGGTTTGGAATTCTAGTCCCTCACAGGGTATATTTTTTTTTCCCTCCTAAATTCTACACATATGTAGAGAGACCTAAAATATATATGTCAATCTCTATAATGATATATATACACATACATGGCTCCCCTATATCATGTCTCATCCCCCAGAATATATGCATTGTATCACATATGTTGGAAGTGCTTGGTGTGACTGCAAGGATAGGACACTATATAGGGGAGCTTTGTGTGTGTGTATGAATAAAATTCTAGATGTCTACACATATATTTTCATATCTTTACATATGTGTACAAATTTTAAAGAAAAAAAAAATACTGATAGGGCTTCAACTCCCAACCTCTGTCGTACAAGGTTAATCACTTAAGCACTGCACTATACAAGCAGCTTATACAGATGCAGTGTTGAACCCTTATGTTATACACTACAGGTGATGACGTCATAAGGAGGCGGGGCATGCATTCGATCTGAGGAACAGAACACCTTCTTTTCCAAGTAGCAGCTTAAGGACTGGATCTGTGAGGAGGTTAATCAACCTCTTGGCAAAAGCCCCTTAAACAGGCAGTAATTGCCCAGAACATTGACCCTAAAGCTGGGAGATGTACATAGAGCCAGCAGACTTGGTTTCACTATCGATTTTAACAGCTCAGAGAGGAGTAAACACAGAGTGTGCAGGCAGCCAATCACAGTGCTGTCTAGGGGCGTATCCCAACAGGCTGAATGAAATGTCAGCCAGCCAATCACAGTGCAGGGGGCGTGTCAAGGGTGCGAGAATCGACCAGGGGGCGTTCTGACCAGGAACAGCAGAAATAGAAGACAGATTTACAGAGATGCTTATATCTGCTAAACCAAGTGACAGAGGTAATGCAACCCAATTACAAAAGTGCTTATTTTTACTGTCCCCATAATCTGAGACATGATCTTTGTAATGATAAAACCCCATTTAAGGATTAAATAATCCTGCCAGACCCTGACCGAACGCAACCCCCACATGTGACTATCAGTTGTACATATACCACCACCATACAGTGACCATATAGTGGTAGATTCTAGTTGTATGTAGATGTTCTGCAGACATATAAGTGATTACACTGCAGTTACATTTAGTGACTCACCGGAGACATCATTTCTGATCAGCGTCGTTCACCTTCCCTTTTCTTCTCCATCCGGTTCTCACCTTCATGCTGATTGCTCCCGGCCAATACTCATCCCTGCAGATTTGGACACAAATATCTTAGAATCCTCACATTTCCAGTAACTCCTTAATTATAGGTATATAAGTCCTCTCAGTCAGGCAGGTATATGTATGTTGTCCCCTTAGACAGACAGGTATATAGATATATGGGCTGTCTCAGGCAGGTATATAGATATAGGGTCACTCTCAGGCAGGTATATAGACATAGGGTCACTCTCAGGCAGGTATATAGACATAGGGTCACTCTCAGGCAGATATAGGGGCACTCAGGCAGGTCTATAGATATAGGGTCACTCTCAGGCAGGTATATTGACATAGAGGCACTCAGGCAGGTATATAGGGGCACTCAGGCAGGTTTATAGGGGCTCAGGCAGGCATATGGGGGCTCAGGCAGGCGTATAGGGGCTCAAGCAGCTGTATAGGGGCTCAGGCAGGCGTATAGGGGCTCAGGCAGGCGTATGGGGGCTCAGGCTGGTGTATGGGGGCTCAGGCAGGTGTATGGGGGCCACAGGCAGGCGTATGGGGCCAACAGGCAGGCGTATGGGGCCACCGGCAGGCGTGTGGGGGCCACAGGCAGGCGTGTGGGGGCCAAAGGCAGGCGTATGGGGCCCACAGGCAGGCGTGTGCGGGCCAATGGCTGGCGTTTGGGGGCCAAAGGCAGGCGTTTGGGGGCCAAAGGCAGGCGTATGGGGCCCACAGGCAGGCGTATGGGGCCCACAAGCAGGCGTATGGGGCCCACAAGCAGGCGTATGGGGCCCACAAGCAGGCGTATGGGGCCACAGGCAAGCGTATGGGGCACACAGGCAGGCATAGGGGGGCCACAGGCAGGCTTATGGGGGCCACAGGCAGGCTTATGGGGCCACAGGCAGGCATATAGGGGCCACAGGCAGGCGTATGGGGCCACAGGCAGGCGTATGGGGACACAGGCAGGCGTATGGGGTCACAGGCAGGCGTATAGGGGCTACAGGCATGCGTATATGGGGGCCACAGGCAGGCGTATAGGGGCCACAGGCAGGCATTATGGGGGGCCACAGGCAGGCGTATGGGGCCACAGGCAGGCGTATGGGGCCACAGGCAGGCATATAGGGGCAACATTTATACTCACCTTACCTGCTTCCCGGCCACGCGCTCCTCTTCTTTCGTCTTCTTTACCGGCCGCGCGCTCCTCCGGCAGCTCATCGGGCGCACAGCCTATGACGCACTGTGCGCCCGATGAGAGGCAGCGTCGTGATGACATCACTTCATCACGACGCTGACAGCTGAGGTGCACGGAGCCTCCGGTGAGCGGGTCCGACACTGTCTGTGGAGCAGGGAGCGCGCGCTCTCTGCCCCGCAGAAGCGCTCAAAGAGACCACCGGCGCTTCAGGCCCACGGCAGCGGCCTGGAGCCCAGCGAGGTTCGGGGCCCTGCCTGCGCCCCTTAGGGATAGGCAGAGGTAGGCGCCCTAGGCAATCGCCTATCTCTGCCTACCCGTCGTCCCGCCTCTGATTACACAGCTCTGCTGCAGGCACATATAACACACACAGCTCAGCTACATGCACATTACACAGCATAGCGACATGCACATTACACATGCACAGCTCAGCTACATGCACATTACACACATAAAGCTCTGCCAGTACAGAAGAATTCTGCATACACTGAGCAGCATCACTGACACCCCCCTCTGTGTAACATTATCACAGGTCCTGGAAGCACACTCCAGCACTTTCAGCTGAAGCAAGTTGTACATAGAACTCGAATATAAGCCGAGGGAGGCTTTTTCAGCATTAAAAAAGTGCTGAATAAGTTGGCTTATACCTGAGTATGTAAGTATATATATATATATATATATATATATATATATATATATATATATTATATATATATAATATATATATCTATATATTATGAATCTATCTACAAAAAGTATGGTTAAAAACTATTTCAGGTAAAGCCCCCTCAAAAGACATTCCCTTCAGCTGGAGTAAAAAAAAGGATTCGATCTCCAGAGGAGAAAAGCATTCTTCACTGTGAGAACTGTAAATAACCACCTGAGGAGCTGGTCACAACAGGAACAGTTAGGAGTTTCAAGAAAGGCTTAGATATCAAGAAAGGCTTAGATACCTGAAACTAAAAAATATTAATTTGTATGTAGCCATATAAAATTCTGGATCCAGTCTGATGGCAACTGTGGGATCAGAAATTAAATCTTCGTTAGAGCAGATTGGTTCTTGCCTTATGGGTTTCAAAGCATTCACCAGTAGGGAAGCTGGGCTTAAAAAAAACTCCTTATCTCCCTCCCTTCACCCACATTGTCTTTTTTTAACAGTACTATGTAACTATGTAATGCAAATCCTTACATGTAAGCCTTCATTGTTAATTTCAGCCTATAAATTAACCACCTTTACAACTATACCATTTAGAATAACAATTGAGTTTTTCTAGCAGTGTTATATTCAGGAAAATTGTCACTGTCTGCAATGAGCAGTTTACGTGTGCACTCAAAAACACTGAGCTTAAAGGCATTTTTTTTACTTCTTTTAAAAGCTTCATTACTTCCCTCATTAAATTGAAGAAAAGTTAGACAAAACCTCTCCCATTGTCACTGATCCAGCACCATTGGAGATCTGTTGACCTCCGTCAGTACCTCACAAATTATGCTATGTTTTTGGGTAACTCCAGGTATTTACTGGCTTCAATGGTCATGTGCTATCCTCAGTGGTAAAATTCTATCCTCAGTAGTCATGTGCTGTAGTTGTAGGCATGTGACTGCTGAGGCCAAGGATTGACTGAAGCATTATGTGAGCCATAAACGTGAGCTCATTGGTGAGAGCCTGGAAAGAAACAATAGAGAAAAATACATGTAATTTTTTACTTTAGTACAATGAGTGTTGTAGGGAAATTTTTGAAAGTCTTAAAAAAACTCCTCTAAAAAACCATTCAAGTGTCCCACAGAGGAGGTGTATCGACAAAACCGCAGCCAATGGGAGACTGGACTATACATAGTGGCTCTGTCTTCAGCACAAATAACCACCACTGAAACTATTTAAATTCAACTACTTACTGGCAATTTTGATTAGATACATGATGGGTGCACATAGCGCCATACCTGATCATCTGTAAGGTCACTAGTATATGAGTCACTAAGTTTAAAAATCTTCACTACTAGACTAAAGTGTGATCACTCATAACTTGCTAACACTAAATCAAAGCAGGGTTGCCATGGGTATAATAGATAACTCATTAAGCTAGAACAGGCCTGCACAACTTGGCAGGAAGTGGGGCTAAAACTGCACAGGAATACCACCTGTGTGGCTGGGACCACTTGCACAAGCCCCACCTCTTTCTGGATCACAAGCGCCCTGTGGACCATATGTTGTGCAGACCTGTACTAGAATATTCTCTCTGTATGCACTTAACTATGGTAACTTAGAGTATAGGTGACTATAAATCCTTAAGAAAATAACCTTACTGTAAGGCCCGGACTGCCCATAGGGCAAGCCGGGCATTTGCCCAGTGGGCCGCTGGGGTCCAGGCCCAGCGCTGGCTCAGAGCGCCTACCGATGGGGCAGGTGTTTCCCCCCCGGAGGGTCCCGAGTGCCGACAGATGGCGCAGGTACAGGGGCCTCAATGGTCGCATATGCGACCGGACCCCTGTGCAGGGGGCCGACAGGCCCCTCTCACTACACGGCTGCATGGCCGGGTCAAACACCCAGGCATGCAGCCATCACGGCCGCTGCCTGCACCGCGCTTTGCAAGCAGTGGCCAAGGCAGAAGAGCCGGGACCTTCTGATCCCGGACGTTCAGTTCCCAGGAGGCCGCGGGGCAGGTGCGTGATGGGATGACGTCATCGCGCACCTGTTCCCGCGGCCCGAACTCTGCTGCGAGCAGCCAACGTCTCCGCACCAGAAGAGGAGAGCAGAAGAGGACAGCAGAAGAGAAGAGCAGAAGAGGAAGGGAAACAGGTGAGTTTTATTATTATTTTTTTTTTTAAACTAATTACTGGCCCTGCCTGCCTAAGATAGCCCTACCTGCCTAAGATAGCCCTGCCTACCTAAGATAGCCCTGCCTACCTAAGATAGCCCTGACTGCCTAAGATAGCCCTACCTGCCTAAGATAGCTCTGCCTGCCGAAGAACTAGCCCTGCCTAACTAAGATAGCCCTACCTGCCTAAGATAGCCCTGCCTGCCTAAGATAACTCTACCTGCCTAAGATAACTCTACCTGCCTAAGATAGCCCTACCTACCTAAGATAGCCCTACCTGCCTAAGATAGCCCTGCCTGCCTAAGATAGCCCTGCCTGCCTAAGATAGCCCTGCCTGCCTAAGATAACTCTACTGCCAATAACTCTACTGCCTAAGATAGCTTACCTGCAGATAGCCTATTTACTAGCATAGCCTCTGCCTAAATAGCTACTGCTAGATGCGCTACCTGCCTAAAGATAGCCCTGCCTGCCTAAGATCTAGCCCTGCCTAAGAACGGCCTGCCTGCGCTAAGACTAGGCGTGCCTGCCAAAACTGCCTGCCTGCCTAAGATCTAGCCCTGCCTGCCTGCCTAAGATCTAGCTCTGCCTGCCTAAGAACTCGGCCTGCCTGCCTAAGAACTGGCCCTGCCTGCCTAAGAACTAGCCCTACCTGCCTAAGAACTAGCCCTACCTGCCTTAGAACTAGCTCTGCCTGCCTAAGAACTGGCCCTGCCTGCCTTAGACCTGGCCCTGCCTGCCTTAGACCCCGCCCTGCCTGCCTAAGAACTGATCCTACCTGCCTAAGAACTGACCCTGCCTGCCTAAGAACTGACCCTGCCTGCCTAAGAACTAGCCCTGCCTGCCTAAGAACTAGCCCTGCCTGCCTAAGAACTAGCCCTACCTGCCTAATAGGGGGGCTTGAATACCTACCTAATGGGAGTCTACCTATTTGCATGCCACTTATATGACTTTTTTTAATTTCTAATTTTTAGGATCTAACATACACTGTTTGCGGTACAATTACTGTGTAGGGCACCAAAAGGGGCACTATTACTATTTGGGGCTCTATGGATAGGGAGATTGTACAGATTTGGGATTTGATAGGAAAGTGCTGGAAAAGAGAGGAGCTAAGATGTATTTGTGGTAAATTCTACAGGAACGAGTAGTGACCGGGAGAACAAGACATTGCATACTGTACTGGACGGAGAAAAAATGGAAAGGAATGACTCATCAGGGAAGACATCATGGAGGTTTGGGCCAGATGGTGAAGAAAAGGAGAAGAGAACAACTCCCATCAGAGATGATGTCTCCTGTGAGTCCCTGATGTCAGGGGTCATTTTACTTCTGGGTTGAATCAGTGCTTTATTCATGTGTTGGTGACCTGACTACTGGTGATGTGATTGGTGGGGTTGTAGGTTATGCTGGTGCTTATGTAGTGTCAGTGTGCACACCTGATTCTGTGATTAGGGTTTCTCTGCACCACTTTTTCTTTCTTGCTTGTGTCTAGGGGGCTCTCACACAGAGCAGTTTTGGTGCATTTTTTGATGCGTTTTTTTTTTTTTGTGCAGAAATGGTCAGCATTAACTGCTCTGCCTTTCTGCACAAAACCGCACCAAAAACACATAAAAAACGCACCAAAAGTGCCCCGTGTGAAAGCACCTTTATAGTCTAGTTTATTTTAGAAAGTGGCGAGGTGCAAGAACAAGGGAAATTTTGTAAGCGGATATTGTATGTGGGCTGCTGGGGGCTTAGTGCCAGGGCTGATTTTTATTCCCAGTCCAGCCCTGCCTACTGTGCACTGTGCTGCTTCTCTTTAGCACAGCTACCCAGAGTACTTATCGACTATAGGGACTCAATAGGTCCCTTGTGCCTCAACCATCAATAAGAGGATGTATATAACTTTGCGCTTCAAACATTGACATAGGACATTATCTAAACATAAGAGTACTAAAAGGACATTGTCTACATTGTCTAAACTTCAGCCATGGGCAGAGGGGAATACAGATGTGCCTCTCTCCCCATTAGCTGGAGTCTCATTAACACATTCTCCTCTGTGGGCTGTCGATAAGGTTCATAAGCCTAGAGTTTTTGACCACACGTGATCACTGCTAATACTGTAATTGCATACATAGTGGAGGTGACCTAATCGTCCCTTAAGAGCTTGCAAAATATAAACATGTTGGAGATGTTGTGCTAGAATCTGACAACTTTAATTTATAGGGAAAACTTAGGGCTGGATCTGATCCCTGGGATGGTTTTGTCAGGGCAGCACCTACAAGGGTTTGAGATTAGGTTCAGAAGCACAATATACCAGACTTTTTCATGTGCATGCAGTCGCCTAACAGCAGAACAACCCTGTTATGAGACAAAGTTAATGTTCAAAATTATTTTTAAATGTATTTATATGAATCACTTGTTTTAATGCATGCTTGATACATAATGTATTTTATTTATTTTTATGTGGGCACCTTAATTCAGTGAGATATGCTTCATATTCAAGTTGCATATATTTTTAATTATTTCTAGCTTATTCAAGAATCTGGTTTAGAGCCAAGGTAATGGTAATTTAGATGTGGGAAGCCATCCAAACACCGTATATGTTATGGATATAACATGATTCCAGACTGAAAATGTAGCTGAGGTTTAAAGAGCAGATTTTATCATTGTAGAAATATATATGACACAGTTAGCCTTTCTTTTGCATTATTTAAGTAATATAACGGTAGTTATGGACACAAATCTATACATCATGCAGGCTAAACTTATACTGAGTGATACGACCACGTACCGCAGGTTAAAAGACGATCCTACCCCACATCTACAAAAAAATTTAGAGAAAGTATTGGAGGAGGGGGTCACCTTGGGGGCTATTACTGAAAAACAAAAAAAATACCTTTTAGGCAGCAACCCTGTTACACCCATTTTTTATGGTGCTCCCAAGATCCACAAAGACACCTTCCCCCCAGATTTGAGACCTATTATAGCCAGTAACAATTCTCTGGGGGAAAGATTAAGTGTTTTTGTTGACAAATATTTACAACCCATTGTTCAAAAAACACCGAGTTATATCAAGGACACTACGTCTGTACTTAGAACTATGACTAATATTGAGTGGAGGGAAAATTATACTTGGATCACTCTAGACGTGGCCAGTCTTTATTCTAGCATCCCACATCATATAGCATTGGAGGCCACTGCGTACTTTCTCAAACATAAAAGCACATATTCGGAGGGCTTACAGGAGTTTATTTTATCTTCTATTGATTATTTGTTACATAACAACTACTTTAAATTCCTGGACGTTTTCCATCTTCAGCTAATGGGTGCTCCTATGGGTGCTACTTTCTCCCCCACTTTAGCGAATATTGTCATGGCTTGGTGGGAAGAACGTGTCATTTACCATCATCATAACCCGTTCTTGGAGGGCATCATATGGTATGGGCGCTACATCGACGACCTCTTGATCATCTGGGGTCGCGATGTAGCGCTCATACAGCCCTTCATTGATTATGTCAATTCTAATCCCTACAACTTACGGTTTACAGGCACTTGGCACAAATTAGGTATTCCTTTCTTAGACATCTTTTTGGAGGGACACGTACAAACGGGAAATATTTCCACCACCCTTTATAGAAAACCTAGCACAGGTAACTCTATTTTAAAAGCCAACAGCTGTCATTCACGCAATACTATAAATGCCATACCTTATGGCGAGTACTTAAGAGCCAAAAGAATTTGCACTACAGAAGAGGCTTATGCCTCGAGCGAAAAAATTATAGACCAAAGGCTCCTAAATAGGGGTTACTGCAAGCGCGATCTGATCAAAACCAAGAAGAAAATAAGCAATAAAACCCAGTCACAACTTCTACAAAAAGAAACTAAACAGGGGAGTACTGATATTTCAAAGAAAATTGTATTCAGCACCAAATACAGCAGAAACTATAGAGAAATTAAATCCATTTTTCTTAAAAATGTAAATATCCTACGCCAAGATACCACATTGTCCAATATCATTGATAATGGGGTAGTTTGTGTCCCCAAAAAAAACACTACCATTGGCAATATCATTTCTCCCAGTACCCTGAAATTTTCTACCCCCTCAAAAACCTGGTTGTCTCAAACGGGTTTCTACAAATGCGGGGGTACCCGCTGTAATGTTTGCAAATTTAGCATTAAAAATACTATTTTTAGTAGTGCAGATGATACCACCAATTTCCCGATCAAGAAATTCTTAAATTGTAACAGCCACCATGCTGTGTACATTATAGAATGGTAGACCCACAAAGGAAATGGATTGGCACCGGTAGAAGTGTAGATAAAATTCCAAATGGTTTATTTGTAAATTCTTTAAAATCAGCCACAATAGAGCCACATGGAAAACAAACGTGCACAATAGCAGACAGACAGAGGGGTGATGAGCTGACGCGTTTCGGGCTTAATTCAGCCCTTAGTCATAGCTATGACTAAGGGCTGAATTAAGCCCGAAACGCGTCAGCTCATCACCCCTCTGTCTGTCTGCTCCTGTGCACGTTTGTTTTCCATGTGGCTCTATTGTGGCTGATTTTAAAGAATTTACAAATAAATCATTTGGAATTTTATCTACACTTCTACCGGTGCCAATCCATTTCCTTTGTGGGTCTACCAGTTGTCGGCGTGTCATGGACACGGATTGAGGCACGGTTATGCCACGAGTCTTACAGACTATACTTGCCAAGGTGAGCTGCCTTCCTCGTTTATCTTTACATTATAGAATGTAACTTGTGTAATAAGAAATATGTTGGCAGCACCATTAGAAAAATAAAAACTCGCATATCAGAACATTTAGCGAGCATCAATAAATGACAGGGACAGATGTCCGGTGCTGCCAAACACTTTATAGAATATCATGAGGGAAATACAGCAAGTTTTAAATTTTATGGCATTGAATTAGTGGAGGAACCCCACCGAGGGGGAGACTGGCTGAAAAAGGTCAGACTTAGAGAGGCTTATTGGATCTTAAATTTAGGCACCAGAACAACAGCAGGTTTAAATTTTAAAACAGATTTATTGTACATTTATTAATTGTTTTACCTGCTGTTCACATGTTGCGTTTTTCATGTATGCCGGCCTCTCTACATCTTCCTCCTCTTTCCCTCCCTTCTTCCTCCCCTCCCCTCGTTTTAGTTGTAGTCTCGTGTCCATATTCACTCACTATGATTGGTGTACTATATGTTTTAAATGTTATGTGTTTTCCTTAGTGAATAGCAGTGAACAAGGGCATTTCCTGCCCGAAACATGTCTGCTGTTCCAGCGTGATTTTTTTGTATGTTGTTTTTGCTGATTTTAATATGACAGAATAAAGCACATGTTTTTCTATCCTCAATGAATTCTGGGCTGGAGTGCTTTTGTCAGTGCATACTCTTGTTAAGTTGCACCTGACACACCGGACTCTTTTGATGTTTGTTACCGCCCAGCCAGCGGAGAGCCCAGGATCACAGAAGGAGCGCATACAGGGGAAGCTTCTGGACACATTATATCGGCCGTAGGTGAGCTATTTTTTTTCTTTTTTTACTTAAGTAATATGTGGTCTAATCAGACATATTTTGCTCATGCATGTAAAATGTATTGATGTGACTTTACTAATTCCCTTAATAAGTACAGATCAGTTAAAATGGTTTTCAGATTCTACTGGAATGTTAAATATCATTTGTGACAAAATTAACAAACATTATCTACTAGTTATGCATACTGTATTCTAAAAGAAACCTCACTGAGAACTCCCAATCACTGAAGATCCATAATTCATGTTTTTACATTCATGCATTGCATTTCCGCTACTTCATTTTGAAAAGAGTTTCATTTAATTTTCTATTAAACCAGTTACATTTAGTACAGTAAAAGCTGTTTAGCTGTAAAACATGACTTTTACTTGTCTTGGTTTTCCATTGATTAGCTTTATTTGATCAAAAATTAAGCTTAGATGAGAATTCAGAGCGACATGTATGACTCTCGGCGCCCCGGTGCGTTCGTTTTCGAGCGCTCGAACGTGAAAGCTGCGCCTCATGTATGTCGGTGCTCGAGGTGAGCTCATACATGCGGTGTAAAGTCCACCGTGCCTCGCCTGAGTGTGAGGTGCAGTGTGGGACTTAGGCGTGGAAGGGCTGCGCCTAAGATTCGCCACCCGAGGAGGTGCGCTCATACATGCGGTGAAAAGTTCCCTGCGCCTCCCCAGTGTGTGAGGCGCAGTGCAGGACTTAGGCGCAGAAGGACTGCGCCTAACATGTATTCCGATTCGAGACAGGCTGGAAAACAGCGAGAAATCATTAAACATGTTAGTGAGTAGCAATAAGAGTTGTCTTTCAAAGGAATGAATGAATAAAGAGAAAAATCAAAGCTGTCTAAAAGCGATTAAATGTATTGAAAAAGTGGATCATTTAAAATTAAAGGGAAAATATATACGATCGCTCAAGAAATAAATCTCAACTCTCAGCTCCGTGAGGCATGGAGTATGAATCAAAAAAATCGTTTTTATTAGGTGTAAAACATTATCTGAAAAAGAGCTCAAACCTTCAAAAAATACCTAACTAAAATAAGAAACAAAAAATCCATAACGGCGCAACATCAGGAATTGGGATATTGAAAATTACCGGGAAATACAGTAATTCAAATTCTGTAAGCGCTTCTCATTGGTCGGCAGAAACCAGCCAATCAGAATAGGAGCGACAGTGACCCATTATAACCTATGGAGTAGTGTTGACCAATCAAATGAAAAGGCAGGACAGTTCAAAATACAGTAAAAAAGGCAGAAAAGAGCTGATTGGGTGAGCTAGTGGGGGCTTGGCTATCCCAGCCAATCAGAGCGCGAGCGTCTTTGTTCCATTGTAATCTATGGAGAGGTCGGGGCAATGAAATCTCGGCTCTCAGCTCCGTGAGGCATGGAGTATTAGTAAATAAATAGTTTTTATTAGGTGTAAAATATTATCTGAAAAAGAGCTAAAACCTTCTAAAAACATACTTCAATCAAATCACTAACAATGCGTTTGTCGCCGAGACCGGAGCTATATCAGGAATTGGGATATTGTAAATTGCCGGAAAAGACAGTAATTCAAATTCTGTAAACTCTTCTCATTGGTCGGCAGAAAGCAGCCAATCACAATAGGAGCGACAGTGAACTATTATAACCTATGGAGAAGTATTGACCAATCACATGAAAAGGCAGCATAGTTCAAAATACATTAAAAAAAGGCAGAAAAGAGCTAATTGGTTGAACTAGCGGTAACTTGGCTATCCCGGCCTATCAGAGCGCGAGCTACATTGTCCCATTGTAGTCTATGGAGAGATGGGGGCAGTAAAATCTCAGCTCCGTGCGGCATGGAGTATTAGTAAATAATTTGTTTTTATTAAGTGTAAAACATTCTCTGTAAAAGAGCTAAAACCTTCTAAAAACATACATCACTCAAATCCCTAACAATGCGTTTGTCCCCGTCACCGACGCTACATCAGGAATTGTGATATAGAAAATTGCCGGGAAATACAGTAATTCAAATTCTTGAAGCTCTTCTCATTGGTCGGCAGAAACCAACCAATCAGAATAGGAGCGAGAGTGACCCATTATAACCTATGGAGTAGTATTGACCAATCACATAAAAAGGCGGACAGTTCAAAATACAGTAAAAAAGGCAGAAAAGAACTGATTGGTTGAGACCAGGCGGCAGATATGAATCCACCAATCATATGTAGTGCGTCTATTTTGAGTGAAGCAAGAAGGGCGCGATAGAAGGGCGCCCTAAAAGTTATTACTGTCTATGGGAAATATTCTAGTACTGTGATTGGTTGGGGGGAAGAGGGGCTCGTCCTGCTTAGCCAATCAGCGGGTGAGCTACTTATCTCATAGAGTTCTATGGGGAAAAGAAATGCAGAGCGAGCTCTGTTTGTGATTGGCTAAGTTAAAAGAGTCGCGATTACTTGGGCCAATGGGAGTCCGAGCGACGCTCTTATGGGTTTTCTAATGCAATCTATAATAAAACTGTAGATGCCAGAAATCAAATGATAAGACTCATGAAGTTGTACCGATCTCTATATAAAATGATCAATAATATGGGGATAACGAAAATAAACAAATAAAAATGAATTCAATGAATTCATTTTTATTTCTTTATTTTCGTTACATCCATATTATTGATCATTGGCTAACGAAAATAAAGAAATAAAAATGAACTCATTGAATTCATTTTTATTATTTGTTTATTGAGGCATGTATCTGAACTAACAACAATGACCACATAGTCCACAGTCAACAGCCAAGTAAGGAGGGGGGTGTCTATAGTGGAGGGCAAACATCCTATACAATAAAAGTGAGAATCAATGAACATCATTCCGCTATTCGTACCTTTCAGAATAAAAAAGAAAAAGATTCTAATGAGTAAAAATATGGTGAAAGTACCGTAGCTCGAGAAACACCATGGAGTGTCTGAATTCCGTTGATGTGTCTTAGAGCAGACATGATCCTCTGAAGGTATATCATTTGAGAAAATCTTACTACGTAGAGAAGCTATGTGGATTTTTAAAATGGATACACTAAATCCTAAAAGCTTAAATGAGAATCATAATTTAAACGTGTTCCTTTAATCATTTGTTTTTAAGTGTTTTATTAAGATAGACATACTTTATATGCTGTTACTCTATTGGCTAACCTTTTTTGTATATAAAGAGGGTCTCAATGCACTCACTCATGCTTGAGAAAGGAGGATCTTCTCTCCAAAACGACACTTCCGCTTGGTGTGTGACGCCCTGCCGGTCAAACTGCCTTCGCTTCGCTACATGTGTTTGCATGAAGTTACTTTGTTTGGATAACTATTGTACGTGGATACTGTTGCCCCAGATCTATTCAATGGATTACAAGTATGTCTTTTCGACCTTTTAATTATTGAAAGAAGAATCGCAATAAAATTAATGTTTTTACAGTTTATTCATGGTCTGATATCTAAAGTCATATAGTGTAAGCATACCAACGTTAGAGCTTTTCTATTGTCACTAGATTACAGAAAAAGAAAAGTACTTTGTTTTTCTGAGATTTGTTAGCTGTTTGTCCTGTTCTTTCTGATGAATATCTGACAGAAAACTGCCCCTAGCTGAAACAGTTCTCCCTACTCTCCTTCTCTCTTCTGTCAGTGCTAGGGTAAATTCCACTATTGTAGATTTGTTGCAGAAATTTGTCCAACTGACCCATTCATCTGAATGGGGCCTGCAAATATCCATGGCTACAATGCATAAACAAACCAATTGAAATCTATTATATGAATTTTTAATTTGAAGAAATTTCTGCAACAAATCTTGTGTGTGTATTTACCCTTAGAGAAAGCAACAGGGCAAGGAAATAGATTTTAAATGGCATATCACAGTGTCATAAAAAGGGAAAGCATGGCATGGCAGATCATATAAACTGTACTGTTTTAAAGTTGAGGTAGATAAAGGAATAGAAGAGTGAAGAAATCAGGCGATACCTTTTTCAGGCTAACTGAGTATATTTGATGGTGAGCTTTCGAGAGTACTAGCTCCCTTCTTCAGACATGGTGTTATACAAGAAACTGGAAATTTACATACTTTTTAACACAAAAGACATGGACCTTCAAAGGGTCCTAGAATTCTTAAAAATAACAAAATGCAATATAAGCAGACAAGTCTTTTACAACAGGTCAAGAAATCAACTATCTGGAAACTTGTGAGGAGTGATGGAGGGGTCAGTGATTCTGCATCTTATCTTGTAGCCTTCAGGTGTAATTTGTGGCCATCACAGTTCACGCATAGTTTGATATAAAGCTGGCATGAATATTTAGCCCCTTTTGCAGAGTCTGAAATTTTTGCATTAATTTAAATTCCCACTCCTTTCTCTCCCTCTGCGTCTTAAAGTGTCCTATTAAAACCATAATCTTAAATCTTCAATAGAATGGTCATCTCTGGAGAAGTGTTGTGCCACTGGAAGATCCGTTCTGCTGAAGGTCCATGTCTTTTGTGTATAAAAAGTCTGTAAATTTTCAGTTTCTTGCATAACACCATGTCTGAAGAAGGGAGCTATTACTCTCGAAAGCTCACCATCAAATATACTCAGTTAGCCTGAAAAAGGTATCACCTGATTTCTTCACTCTTCTACTACTTTCTATGGCTAACACGGTACAACATTATACTACTAGCAATTTGGAAGATACCACAATGTACCGCACAAGAATGGAATTTAAAACCGGCTTAAGAAACTTGCACAACTCAACAGTGACATCTTGTTCTTAACAAAATGCAAAAAGGAAAAACTCATCCCAAAAGGCTACACTCTGCATAACCCAACCCGGCACACCTACAACAGCCGATATGCAGAACAACTATGTATTAGAACATCTGAAAAGCTGTGCAACTACATGCTAAAAATTTCCTATAACAACAAGAGAAAAACACAGGAGGAGATACAGGCCCTAAAGACATCACTGGAGAATGACACAGAGGAGATGAAGGCCAAACTCCACACATACTACCGGAAACTGCAGGACATGCTTATCAACAACAAAAAGAAAAAGCTCCAGAGACTGAGATAAAAAGGCCCTACTACTACAACCACAAGCAACAGCCCAGCTCAGCAGACCTGTGATGTGAACCTTTCCTCCTTTCCGCCCATTACTCCAAACTTGACAGTGATCCCACAGAGGCCTATATGAAACAACTAAAGAATATGATCAAGAAGTTTCCAACTCAGGTCCAGAGGCAGGTAGAGGGGCTCATCCCAGTGGATCCCAGGCAGGGCTGCTTCTACATACTCCCCAAGATCCACAAAGATGGCAATCCTGGGAGACCTATCATTTCTGGTATTGGGACACTGACAGAGAATATCTCAGGTTGGGTGGAAAATCTCCTAAAACACCTGGTCAGAGATACTCCTAGTTACATCCAGGACAGCACGGATCTTCTTAACAAACTCAATGCCCTAGGTCCACTTCCTGAGGGCACCATTTTGGCCACCATGGATGTAGAATCCTTGTATACAAACATACCCCACAAGGATGGAGTAGCAGCATGTCGGACGCACCTGGAAAAACTAAACCTCCCAACAAAACTAGTAACACAGCTCATACAGTTCATACTCAGCCACAACTATTTCACCTTTGGAAAGGACCTATATCTACAGCGAATGGGAACTTCAATGGGGTCCAGATGTGCGCCCCAGTATGCAAATCTCTTTATGGCTGAACTGGAAGGAGCGCATCTATCCACATGCACCACCAAACCCATGATGTACCTCCGTTATATCTATGATATCCTTGTCATCTGGACTGTGGGCGAGGATGCCCTAATTCAATTCTGTAATGACTTCAATAACTTCCACACCACCATCAACCTTAAACTTACCTATTCAGAGAGTAAAATCCACTTTCTGGATACTACAATCAAAGACCACCGGCTACTCACATCAATATACCACAAACCCACAGACAGAACGTCCTACCTCAGAAACGACAGCTTCCACCCCAAGCACACAAAACAATCCATTATATACAGCCAGGCTATAGGGTACAATCGTGTTTGCTCTGACAAGGCAGACCTGGACAAGCACCTCCTGGACCTGAGGACAAAATTTCTCCAATTGGGATACAGGCCAAAAGTGACAGACAATCAAATCAGCAAAGCGGCCACCATCCACAGAGACTGTCTACTTACATACAAAGAAACCCAGAAGCAAGAACGAGTGCCCCTAGTTGTAACCTACAACCCACAGCTGGAGATCCTACGAAAGATTGCCAAGAAACTTCAACCTGTACTACATAGGGACAACAGACTCAAAGAAATATTCACAGTCCCCCCTCTCCTTTCCTTTCGGCAATCACTAAACCTGCAGCATATTATTGTCCGGAGTGCCCTGAACGCCCCAACTGAAAATGCCATTTCACCCTGCCTGCAAAACAGGTGCAAGACTTGCAGCCACATTCACAATGCTGACAGTGTACCTGACCCACAATCTCAACAGGTGCACAGAATTAGGGGGACATTTTCCTGCAGGTCTAGCAATGTAGTGTATCTGATTATGTGTATGCAATGTCCCATCACAGGCCTCTATGTGGGGGAAACAGGACAGAGACTCAGCCAGCGCATGAACTCACACAGATTCACTATTAATAACAGCAAAACTGATCTTCCAGTGGCACAACACTTCTCCAGAAATGACCATTCTATTGAAGATTTGAAGATTATGGTTTCAATGGGACACTTTAAGACGCAGAGGGAGACAAAGGAATGAGAATTTAAATTAATGCAAAAATTTCAGACTCTGCAAAATGGGCTAAATATTCATGCCAGCTTTATGTCAAACTATGTGTGAACTGTGATGGCCACAAATTACACTTGAAGGCTACAAGATAAGACTCAGAATTACTGACCCCTCCGTCACGCCTCACAAGTTTCCAGATAGTTGATTTCTTGACCTGTTGTAAATGTCTTGTCTGCTTATATTGCATTTTGTTATTTTTAAGAATTCTAGGACCCTTTGAAGGTCCATGTCTTTTGTGTATAAAAAGTCTGTAAATTTTCAGTTTCTTGTATAACAACATGTTTGAAGAAGGGAGCTAGTACTCTCGAAAGCTCACCATCAAATATACTCAGTTAGCCTGAAAAAGGTATCGCCTGATTTCTTCCCTCTTCTACTACTTTCTATGGCTAACACGGTACAACATTATACTAGTAGATAAAGGAAATCATGCACACAGCAGTCTTTCAGAGGTTAGAGTTAAATCACATAGGCTGTATATCTGTGTAAAAAGAGATAGGAAGGCACTAATGCAGACTCTGTGGGAAAAGGTGAGTCCCACAGTCATCACCATTAGTGTCTAATTCAGAGTGGGGAGATAAGAAGCCTTAGGAGTTGTTTCAGAAGGAGAAAACAGTATAGAGTCTATGCTAGTAGGTGAACGTTAGTAAAGTCCATACTTGACAACTGTTGAAAATTGTCTTCAGGTAGATTCATGTGCTGCAGAATTTTTATTTTACAAGCTGTACCCCTTTTATAGGCCACATCTTTTGCAGGCCACACATCTTTTAACATGTCCCTCTTCACGACCTTAATTCATTCAATTAACATTTAAAAATACTAAATAAAAATTATGCTTTAATTTCACGATATTTTAAGAGCCATAACTTTCTTGTTTATATGTAGATACAGGGGTGTAACAGCTTTCTATTTGTAGGCTAAGTTCTCTTTTAATGTTTTTAATGACATTTTGGGGTACATATGAGTGTAATTCTGATTTTTTTTTTTTATTGATGTTTGTGACGTTAACATTATGGATTTAATAACATGGTCATTTTACAGTCTGGATTGTTATAGATACAACAAAAACCTATAATGTATATATTTTTTTTTTTTTTTAAAAAAGTAAGATTTTTGTCGAAGAAAAAGAGATAATGTGTTTTTGTTTTTATTTAGCTTTTTTTACATTCAAACTTTTTCCTCTTACTACAATGGAATCAGGCTACATTACAAAGTTTGATCACTAAGATAATATATAGAAATTCATCGCTGTATTGTCTATGACAGACAGCCTGTATGATTATGTCTCCATGCAGGACCTAGCAGTATGCAATACATGGCAGGTCCAATGGCCATTACTTGGCCTCCACCTGCCATGGCATAATTTTTGTCTCAAGATCACACTGCAGAGGTTCCCTCCTCCCTGTGTCAACCACTGAGATTTCTCGGTGCTGCTCATTATAGCATCTAGGGGCTTATACTCTTGGGATAGGAGCTAGCTCTGATCCTGGTCATTGTACTAGGAGCCTGCCTGTACATTACTGGCGACTTCTGCCACGAATGTTGTGGGTACATCTTTTGAATCCACACTATAACCCGGAGTTTCTTCAATTGTTCTGGAAGATTTCCTCTTTTTCTGGAAGTCGCTTGGATGTTTCAGAAGATTTGGCATTAAGCATGATACTGTCTACAGTATTTTGAAAGCATAAAACTTTCATTCAGCTTATCATTCAGAGAGGGACATGCTCAATAGGAGAACACTCTAAAAATAGCAACAGTTTGAAAACGAAATAAAATTATGGAATTCCAAAGATGAATTTCAAAACCCTTAAATATGTAAGAGGTTTAAATAAAGTTCAAGCAGAAAGTGTCTTCAATATGAAACTAAACATAATAACAAGGGAGCAAAATCATTAAGATGCAATATAGAAAATATTATTTTACTAAAAGAGTAGGTAATGCTTACATAAACCTCTAACCATATAAAAAAACTATCCAAAGATAGAAACCGAAAGATAAAATAATATCAGACTAGATTGGCCAGGCAGTTGGATTCTGATATTAAATCCCTCTGTTTATGTTTGTATTACCAGGGACCCGAAATTGAGGAAAGATTGGAGTCGCAGCTTGAAGCTTGGTGGAACTTTTTTTTTTAACTCAAGATAACTAATAGCATAAGTAAAAAATATTTTTTTTTCAATGTCACAGGTGTCCATAGCTTTTAACTCCAGCAATGCAAGCCCCTTTGTGATATTATTTTGAGCAGTGCTAAAGGACAAAGTCAGATATACTACAATTATATAGAAAGAAAATGTACTCTACCTATGAACAGTAGTATTGATGTATCTTCTTAGCACCAGTAGTAGACATAATCTCCGTCCAGAGATTTAAAATCTACAGACTGTACCTGGGTCCCCACAAATGTAGGTCTAATGTTGTATACATATAGTTATGACAGCCATGTAACCAGCATTGTACTTATTATGCATGTTCCCTTTCACAGAATCAGACACATCAGATACATTTACATCTGCCAGGTTATTTAGTATAGATTGACATATTTGCATGTGATTAGGTTCTGCGGGTGAAAAAGTTAATAGGAATTATTTTATACACAATTGAGTCACATTATTATGATTAATATCCTGACTAATCGCAGAGTGCAGCACAAACAGCAGCTAGACAAACTGGAAGTGACTCAACAAGGTCCTGGTAGGTATCACAGGTATCTTGAATCATGCTGACTTCGGTACAACTTGATGGTGGAAGGTGCATGGGGGAGTATCCATAAAGCGAGGTGGTTGCACAGAAGCTCAATTGGGTTCAAATCTGGAGAATAAGGGGGCTAGGGTGATACCTTGAAGTTGGAGGTAAGTGCTCTTAATAGTTATGTCAGCCAATGGGCACATGTAACTAGAGAGGTAACATCGTCTCACAGATCAAAAGAAAAATTCCTAAAACAATAATCTTTAATAGATATGCATTAAAATAATTATCCTTTATACATAAAAATGGCCTCACACATATAGCCACTATACAAATATGCAACTGTATATGTATAAAGTACCCGGTGTATATCAGTACCTAGATACAAAAGCAAGTGGTCAATGTCTAGCTAATCACAGCAAAAAGACATTGTACCAAATACCTATTAGCAGGGAGAAGTGCCCCTATAAGAGGGAGGAAAATATGGTCAAAAACTCACGGTTCTGAAGACCTTGTCACAGTAGACTCCGTTGCCCCATTGGACCAGTATATACCATATAATAGAAAAAGCACTATCGCTATCACTATACTAGTCCTATCCAGATAGAGCACTCGCCCCGAAAAGGCCGACCCCACCTCTCGGCGACTCACCCTAACTAACTAAATTATACAGTAACAAATAAAAAGAACACAGACATAAGTCCCGACGTGTTTCCCCAAGATATGGTTCATCAGGGAATAATAATTATACATCTGTGATGAGAGATGATGATGGACCAAGTGATGGCATGATGAGGCCATAAGTAAGTGCCAGACAGTATATCACTTATATACCCACCCCAATTAACCAAATAAACTACTCAGCCAATCCAATGCCACTTTACTCACCAATGATACAGGAGAAAAGTCCTTGCACATGCTCAATAGCAAAACAAAGAGGCCAAACACCACATGTTCCGCACGCCTCCCGTTCCGCCAAACCGGAAGTGATAAACTGGAAGTGACAAACCGGAAGTGGCAAAACGAAAGTAATTCACAGCACGTGCGCCCCAGATAGGAACTAGACTGGCGGAACGAGTGCAAGCGCGCACGTGCCCCGATCCCCGCCGCGCAACTAGCAAAACAGTGCACACGCGCCCCATAAACAAGGGCGCACTCGGGCGCCCCAACTATACAGATAATACGTTGGACACAATAGCATAATGGTGACCCAAGTAACAGGAGGCTTATCATCAAGACTCAATATCGAGTACACAAGGTTACGTTAAATAATCCAATGGATATAAACTACCAATAAGTAAAATAAAGTGATGGGCAGTAAGACAAAAAAGATATAGAGATATTATATACTCTGACAGTATTGATAATAAAGAGACTATACCCAACACATGGTATGATATTCTCAACTGATTACCCTATCAACAGAATCCAAAGAAAAGGACCAAGAAAACAAAAAACAAAAAAAAACTGAAATTATGTAAAATATTATAAAAAAACAGCCAAATGGCAGGTTTACGTTCACACCATCAGGGGTCGTAGTATGTAATCTGAAAATCCACTTGGTTTCTTCTTTAAGCAGTCTTGTATCCCAATCACCCCCTCGAGGTGATTTCCTCCCGACCTCAATGATCGAAAATTTCAGGTGTGTTGGATCATTATTATGACATTCACATACATGTCGAGCTATCGGTGTATCTCTCCTATGCCTAATGTCCCCTAGATGCTCGCCAACTTGTCTTCTAAATTGTCTCTTAGTCTTTCCAACATATCCTAACGGGCAAGTACAACTGCATAAATAAATGACTCCTTCACTCTTACAGTTGGAAAAATCTCTCTTCACAAATGTACGATCTGATTTAAAATCAGTGAAAGTCTTTGACTGCTCAATAAATGGACATGCCACACAGTTGTCCCCACACCGAAAGGTACCTAGTGGTTGTCGATCCAACCAGGTCCCTGTTTAGGTGGAGTATATAAACTATGCACCAGTCTATCCCTCAATGATCTTCCTTTCCTGAATGTTATCTGAGGAAAATCAGGGAGGACAACTTTTAAATCCTGATCTGACCTCAAGATACCCCAGTATCTAGAAATACAGTCTCTCGCTAATTCGTGGCCCTGATCAAAGTTTGCCACGATCCGCATAGTTTGATTTGTGGGGGAACTTGCTTTTCTGTCCACACCATTGAGCAGTCTCGATCTATGACTTTCAAGTGCCTTGACAAATGCCTCATCAATGACTTTTTTGGGATAACCCCGATCCACAAACCGTTTTTTAAGGTCCCTTGCTTGGAACAAATAGTCTCCTTTCCTGGAGCAGTTTCTCTGAACTCGAACAAACTGCCCCTTTGGTATACCCCTTTTTAAGGGTCTAGGATGGTAACTCTCCCACCGGAGGAGACTATTAGTCGCGGCTGGTTTCCGAAAGGTTTTTGTATGTAGATTGTCAGATTTATCTTTAATGATATAAAGATCCAAGAAAGGAAGGCACACGTCATCAATAGCTGAAGTGAATTTCATGCCAACATTATTAATATTGAGACTTCTCACAAAGTCATCAAACGCCTCTGTCGTCCCATTCCACAAAATTGGGGATATCGTCAATATAACCTACCCCAAAACAGGATATTGTCTGTATGGGGTAGGTCATTGTCACTAAACACAATGGTAGCCTCCCACCAGCCCAGGAATAAATTTGCATACGAGGGAGCACACGGGCTCCCCATAGCAGTATCCCTGAGCTGGTGGAAGATCTTACCATTAAAAATGAAATAATTGTGTTCAAGGACGAAACGAAGCAGCTGTAGGACAAGTTGATTATGCTCTCTAAGATGTATACCCCTAATAGAGAGGAAATACTCTACAGCACGCACCCCACAATCATGCGGGATGCTGCTATAGAGAGCCTCTACATCAATGGAGGCGAGCTTAGTGTGTCCCTCAACTGTCAGTCCGTCCAATCTTCTCAACAAATCAGGAGTGTCCTTGATGAATGACGGCAAAGCATACACAAATTCTTTCAGGATGTTATCAATAAAAATGCTGACATTCTGAGACAAGGAATCCACACCTGACACTATTGGGCGTCCTTTTAATGGAGTCATACCCTTATGTATCTTAGGTAGGGCATAAAAACAAGGGATAACCGGATGTTTAGGTATCATAAATTTACTCTCATTAGCTGAGATCAACCCTCTGTCAAGGGCCTGTATCAAAATTTCTTCTAGCTCCCGACAGAAGGAAGGTGTAGGATCACATGTGAGAATAGAATAGCATGAGCGATCCTTCAAAATATCGCTACATATGCTAATATACTTAGAATGATCCAACACTACTAGATTCCCGCCCTTATCCGATGGCTTACAGATAATGCTGTCATCATTTTCCAGATCTCTAAGTGCCTTAAGTGGGAATACGTTTAAAATTATGTTTAGATGTACCCACACTCAATTTCTCCAGTCCTGACTGACAAGTTTTAAAAAACTGTCAATCTCTGGACTTTGTATAGCTGGAGGCATACGTATACTCTTAGGTCTCAGCTGTGTATGTCCCGTCTCCATGTCAGATAAACTCGCAAATAATCTAATGTCAGGAAAATCCGAGAAATCAACACGCAATGCTCTTGCCTCTAAGGAGTCCCGATTTCTAAAGAATTTATGCCACTTGAGACGTCTAACAAAAAGTAAATATCCTTTACCCAATCAAAAGGACTAAACCTAACAGATGGAACAAAATTGAGACCTTTTGCCAACACCGAAATTTCCAACTCTGTAAGTGATCTATTTGAAAGATTGATAATCTGACAGGAGTCATTTATTTCTTTTGTCTCCGCTCTCTCAGGGACATTCCTCTCTGTTCCTCTAAAAAAGACGCACCAGAGGAGGATGGAGCACCATAATAACCTCGTGTGGATGTATTCCATCTTCCTCTCCCTTTTGGTCTTCCTCTCCTTGATTTTTGTACTACCTGGATATCAGTATCTGAAGACTCAATATCTGAAGAAGAAATATTATCGTCCCTCCTTGTATCTTTAGTTCTATCATACAAAAAGGAATAGGCCTTTTTATCTTTGAATTCCTGTAGGTCTTTTATATATTGTTTGTGTTTTCTATTTTTCAGAACACTTTGATATTTTTCAATATTGCTCTGAAGTATTTGTTCACGCCTACCAAAGTCGGGGTCGGTTTTAAATTTGAGTGTTTGATCAATTTTTTCCTGCAGTTTTTTGGTTGAAATTTCTAAAGTGGAGTTTTCTTCCTCTAATAATAACTGCATCAAACGTATGGAGCTCTCATGCAGCTCCTTTTCCCATTTAGCTAAAAAATGCACCGAACACACTCTAGCAACTGGTAATATATATCCCCTAAGTCCAATAGGGACGATGTTGGCCTGAATATAGCTCTCCAGAGACTGAGTCTCCCACCAGGATCTAATGTTATCTTTATATGCTATCAACAATTCTTTAAATGATACTTTGATATCAATAGTGCTATCGGAAATCACTTCACTATCCGAAAAAACTTTTTTTGCTTCAGTCTTCCATTGGTCTCTTTTAATTGGTCCTGAGAGGAAACCAGCCATATCAAATACCAATAGAGAGGTAACATCCCATTGGAATCCAGACTGGAAGAGAACAGAAGACCAGTGGAGGATGAGAGTGACTCAAAGCCAGATCTAAATTGAAGGGAAAAGTGAGTACATATTTTTCATGTGACAGAAGTATCCCAAACATAATGGCTAAAGGCTGTTAAAGTTAAATATACCATTTCTATATAAAAGACATTTTTACCGAAATCTTCTTGTAAGAATTATACTTGTGTTATTGTAGTTGCTGTTTACAATTCATTTAGGCTGTATTATTTCAAATAATTACGGCATTTTTATAGACGCACAATTTCCTGTAAGATATATTTTTATAATATCCCTAAAAATGCATGCGGCGAACACATTTGCTCATCATAAATAATATTTGGCCAACTTATCTCAATATACAATATTAATTAAAAACATTATTTTACACTAGTCAGTTTTATTCTATTTCACAGATTAGTGAACAAAAGTTTCATATAATTTAAATCTTTTTGTTATCAATTATTCATGATACAATATTTTGTTATATTTCTGATTTGCAGGCAGTGATTATGGTTCATCCCCAGAGAGAAAGTTATTTACTGGCAGAAATTTTTACTTTTAACTGTTATAAAATGTGTACTTTAACTCTATGGAATGAAACAAAGTCTTTGCAGAGAGTTACATTTTCTAAGTTCTCATAACTATATTAAAGCACTGAAGATGATATTGTCTCTCCTTATTTTATTAAGTTGCTCAGGCATGATATGGTTGATGCTCTTAACTTTTGGATTAATTCTTAAGAGAAAAAAGACCATCTTAACTGCAGATGTGTAGTGTAAATTATTGAGTTCACTTATACCAACATATTCTTTAATAGCCATTCACTGAGAAGTGAGACTTCTATGTACTGTATAATGGAACGTATAAGGAAGAACAATACAAGTACATTTTTTGTGCTTATATACCTTACTGCAAACTTTGTATAAAACAATATATCCAAAATGGGCACAATTGCCCTCAATTTTATAGCTTTATAAAATGGTACTAAGCAAAACTGTGTTCACGAAAAACCCTATATAAGTTTCATTTCTTTTTAAGGGCTCTTGTTCTTCCTCTTTATTAAAAACAATAAAGCAAAATTTTCAACAAACAATGCTGCTTGAAGTCTTGAACCGTGAATGAAAAAAAAAAAAATCAAAAACACAAAAAATCAAGTTCTCCCGCAAAAGGTTATACAAACATTGGTTGTCATGTTTTTGTCTTAATTTATGTATATTTTCACTTTTATGTTCCTAATGATTATTGCTGTTAATAAATCATAACTTTGTTTTATTTATTCATATAAACGCAAGTTAATTTTGGCCTACAATAAGCCTTCAGTCTAAGTACCTTCTGAATACCTTTTTCAGAACAGATTGCACATTTTTAGGCAGCATTGAGTGATTAATATAATATATAAAACAATTCAACATTTTTTGTGTTTTTGACACTTTATGCAGTACACCTAACACTTAAAGGGTCACTTCCACTGTGAAAAGTGATGGTATATTGCAATGGTTTGTTATCAATCCATGATCAGTGTGGGTCTGACAAACAATTTGATCATCAAGTTCTTTCTTAAACTGTTTAATCAGCCATGACTGCATTTGTCTCATATCTATCAAATACTAGCAGATACAACCAACTTTACCAAATTTAAAACTAAAGGGGATACAAAGCTACTAGATATTAAATCTTATTTTGCAGCTTCATTTTTACTCCTTTGACATACTGACCATATGAGATAAGGAAGTACATGTGGGATTCTCTGGATGACAAGCTTTTAATGTATCTATGGATCTGTCCTATTCTGGTGGATAGATGCTAAGACACAGCCAGAGAGTTACTTTGTACATTTCATACAACACCATCAAAAAGGTCCTTAAGGCCCCTTATTAGTTTATTTGTTTGTGTTTGTACTCCAGCTGGAGGGCATCCTTCCGGAACTGCATATTTCAGATGAGGCCGCACCAATGCTTTCTTAAACTTTAATTGTGTGTCCCTGTTATGTTCTTGCCTCTTCTAATACATGACAATTTCCTGCTGGCCTTTGAAGCAGCGAATTGATTACAGCAGCTAATTACATGCATTTATATAGTCTGAGGTAAAGTACACACAGATATGTCTTAATAAGTGACTCCCCCAGTTTCCCCTAGAACATTTGATGCATGAATATTATTAACACCCAGGTGCATAATTTTACATTTACCACACTGAGCTTCATTTACCAAGTCAATGCCTAAACACTTAATTTATCCAACTGGCTTGCAACTTATGGACATCTTGCATTGACTGGACTGTGCTACATATCTTGGTGTCAGTTTCCAAAATAGAAACATTTCCGGTAATTTATTCTTTTATATAAAAATTAATAAGTAAAATAAAGGCAGACCAAATACTGAACCTTAGGGTACACCACTTACATAGTGGTGCTTAAAAGCAGGTGAGTGGGTGACCTGTTTTATTTAAAGAATAGGAATCTGTCCAAGTCTGATTTTCAACAACACATTTATGGGAGTGTATCATAGTATGAAAATAGGACACTTCTGAGATACTCAAAAGAATAGTTGTTGACTCTCATTGGGCTAGAAAAGGTTGATAAACCATCTCTAAAGAGTTTGGACTCCATCAATCTACAGTCAGACAGATTGTGTGCAGATGGCGGTGACTCAAGATGGTTACTACTCTCCCCAGGCGTGGTTGACCAACAAAGATAAAACAAAGAGCAAGGCATACAATAGTCCTTAAAGGGGTTGTCTCACTATATTGATTCATCTTACCTTAGTCCTGTTTTCTTGGTTTCATTTTAAATTCAGAGGCGTGTGTACTGGCTTCTACTAGGCTGCAGCAGAAGCCAGGTCTGTAGCTATAGCAACCAGTGTTGGCAGCCTATCATGAGAGATTGAACAGGTCTGTAGCTATATTGACCTGAGGAGCAGATGCAGCCCATACAAGAGGGGATATCTCAGAGTAGGTAGGACACTGTTGATGGACATATATTGCAAAGGGACTTGTTTTTGCAAGATCTTTAACATAAAAAGTAATCATTGTAGTGAGACAACCCCTTTAAGGTCACAATGGAACCCAAGATAGAGCCGCTGGAGGATGCTGAACAACTATGATGTTCATGGCAGAACTGCAAGAAGAGAAAGGTTGCTCTCCAAGAAGATTATTGCTGCCTATCTGCAGTTTGCTAAAGATCACCTGAACAAGCGAGAAGGCTGCATCTGGGCCAAGCCAGCTTTTCATTTTTTTATGGAACAATAAATTCTAAATAATACCATCAAATTTTAAACTTAACAGAGTTTATTCTATTTTGTATAGAGGAATGGCTAAAATTTCTCCAAGCCAATTTATTGCTGAAGAAAACTATGTTATTGTGAATAACAGAGACATGACTGGATGAGATCTATGACTGGGCTGTTAACTTATAGGGTTACAGTTTATGTAGAAGAGATCATAAAAATCAAAAGGAGGGAGGTGCATACCTTTATATAAAATCCTGGGTGAAGCCAACACTACGAGAAGATATAGATACAGGAAATAAACATGTGGATTTATTAGAGGTAGATATAAATAGGGGTAATAACAATAATAAAATTATATTAGGGTTCTGCTATAAACTATCAATATAACAGAACCCATAGAAGAAGTACTCCTCAAAAAAATTAGTGAGGCAGCAAATAAATGGGTTTTTAATTATGTGACTTAAAAACCCCGACATAAATTGGGAAATGAAAATGTGGCTTTTAAAAAAAATTGCTTTTCCATGTGAGGAGTGATAGAGGACGGGCCCCTTCCCTGATTAAATATTGCTAACAAAACCTGATGGTAACAAAGATTAGGGGGGGGGGCCCTGGAAATAGTGACCCAATATAATACATTTCCAAATTACCCTTCCCCAATAGAGTAATTTGTCGGGACCCACAAAAACACGAATTTCGGGAAAACTAATTTAATCGTTAGGGGGCCCCTAAACGAAATGATGGGAAGGTCTTAAAAAAAAGAAAAATAATAAATGGGGTCTTTTAAAACATCTTAAGTGCCCAATTTGGGGTACATACTTTATACTGAAATAAATGATTAAAAGCAAAAAAAAAAACCATGGGTCAAAAGAAATAAAAAGGGGCAAAAAAAAAAACCAAAAAGAAAGCTTTAAGTATTTAAAAACGGGGGGAAAGTGAAGAGGCAATAAAAAACTAAAAGGAAAAAAAAAAAAAATATGAAAAAGAAATGATAAAGAGAAAAGTGGAGACAAAAAGATTTTTCCCAAAGGAGCAAAAACTAAACCCCAAAATATTTTTTAACTATAAGTAGTAAAAAAAGATTATGACTGAAAATGTTGGCCCTTTATAAAGTAGTGATGGAGATATTGTAGAGGGCGATGAGGAGAAAGCAAACCTACTGAATATTTTTTTCCCCACCATAATTACGAGGAAAATTACATTCTGGTTGATGGATAGAGGAATGACGTAAACTCCACCTTAAATGTTTTTTTTAAACCCCGGAAGAAGTGGGTCCTTCAAGAAGATTAAAAAGACAAATCACCGGTCCGATATTTATACCCCAATGTCCAAAATTAATTTAAAGAAATGTGATAGCTAGGCCCCTATTCTTAATATTTATAGATTGTATAGTAACTGGGTATGTCCCAAAGGATGGTTGCATAGCAAAAGTGGTGCAATTATTCAAAAAGAGGTTAAAAAAGGTTTTCTAACAGATGCTGTACTGGAGTATCTCACTGAAAATAAATGTATAATGCCACTCCAGTATGGGTTTGTAAGGGAGAGAAGTGTATTTTGCTGTTTACAGTAGGATAATCCAAAGGGTTAAGGTTGGACAGTTAAGCTGTCTTGCAGCCAATCAGTGTGAGCAGTTTGGGGGGAAACAATAAAGCCGGCAAGAGGGGGCGTTAAAGGAGGGCCTGACACGGTCTAGTTGTTCTTTTTGGGGTTTAGTTAGCAAATTCCTCAGTTTGTAATGAAAAAGGTTAGTTTTTTCCCAGTAAAATAGTGATCTTCCCCCCCATCAGCCGCAGGGGTAGGACAGGTGGGCTGTGGTATCATCCCTATGACAGATTTACCAAAAAGACAAAAAGGAAACAGAATACGGGGATAGCGAAGCGAGAAGTACAGGAGATGAAAGGAGGGGATTGTGAAAACCGTATTAGGTACCCTAGTGGGCAGAGAGTTTGGTGTCGAAGATAGTACCCAAGAGAGCAGGGCCCGAACGTTTGTCTGAGTAGTTGTATGAAAGGGAACCGTTAAGTCCCTTTTTGGGGGAATGGGCTCGTGACGAGAGACTGGAGGGGGGTGAGAGGAGAGAGAGAGAGAAAGAGAGAGAGAGGAAAAGGGGAGGAGAGAGAGAGAGAGGGGAGAGAGATGAGAGAGAGAGATGAAAAATAAAGGGAAATTGCCCATTGTGGGATGTGGAAAAAGCCAATTGTATTTACTCAGTAAAATCTATGTGTGACTTTTATTGTAAAAATTTTTTGTTGCATTTGGTGTTTGGCCACAAAAAAAGCCATGTTCTGGAGATTTGGGGCATAAATGGAATGTGATGAAAACATGTGGCAGTGGCCCTTTTGGGGGAAAAAGCAAAAAAAGAAAGTTAAAAAGGAAGGGGGGGGAACAGTGTGGCTGAGATTGATGAGTTTCGCTCTGTTTGGGCTCAAAAGTTGGGGCCCCAGAGAGGAGGGGTGTAACTTGGATTGAAGCTGTTGCAAAAAAAGCCCCTGGGAAAGGGAAAAAACCTCTGCGGATGGGGAGGAGCGAACTACATCTTGGATGTCGGTTCAAAGCAGGGGGTATCCTTTAGAGGGGCAAACTGTGGCCACGAAAAGGTTACCCCCGGGTCAAAGAAAGGTGACGTCAAAAACCTAGGTGTGGCAGGCCCTGTTTGTCAGTTAGGAAGATTTAGTTTTGGCCATAAGTGTTTTTTTCCAAAAAAGCCCCCTGATTTGGGGCATTGTTGGGGGTTGCTATAGCATGTTATTTATGCACCGGTTCGCATGTGAGAGAATTTGTTTTTATGTATATGTCTGGGGGGTAGGGGTAGGGGGAAATTGTAAACTTCTTGCCCACCACCGGCAGTTTTTAACTGACCACAAACGATTGTTCCTGTATTTAAAGGATTAAAGGTAGCCGGTGTTTGGCCTTTCTGAAAACCCCTGAGTAGGTTAAATTAGTGCTCCAGAGGAACACTCTCGGGGGCACGCTGTGTGGCACGGGGCTTGGTTTACTACTTTGTCAGTGTGCTTGGGGGTTTTTCACAATGCTTCCTGAAAAATTCGTAAATTTGGTTGTTGAACTGGTGTTGGAGTCGTTTTCTTTTGTCCGTAATTCGCGTTTCGGGAATCCCACCTCGGTGTCGATTACAAAATTGGGTAGTCGCCGGATACAGCGACCGTTATGGACGGGGGGTGCGGGGGGGTCTTCCCCCGGCGTCAATGGGGCCCGGGCCCAGAGCCCAAATTCAGGGTGTTCCCCTAATGCCGCCCAAATGAGTTATGTTCCTGTGGGTGCTTTTTCAATCCCTCCCAAATTTGAGGAAAAAAATGGGCACTGCAGGTTGGACAGAAAAGGGGGGATAGTGAGTTAAATATGTAACCTAGCTCCGAATTGGGGGGAAGATAGCCTTGGGGTTTTAGAGGGGGCGTTTTTAGGACAGTATGGTCGGCCCGAGTCGGGGGGGACCACTGGAGAAAATATTCTCCCTGGGGAAGGAGCCCAAGGGGGGCGTCCCAAAGGTGGTGTACCGGGCGAAAACCACCTTTTTCAACTGGCCGAAAAAGAGGGGGTGGCCCCTCATGCGGGTTACTTTTAATTTGTTTTTAAGGGAAAAGGGTTTGAAGGGAAATAAGGGGGGCGAGCCCCAGGGGCCCTTTGGGGGGTTTTTTAAGGAAAGTGGAATAAGCTGCAAAGGGAGTAATTCTTGTGGGACGGGAAAATTAAATCCTTACGGGAAAAAATTGAAAAAGATGACCGGAACGAGGGGCTGCCCTGACGTTTTATAGTGTTTACTTACCCGCTGTAGAGGGGGAAGGAAAAAGGGAAACCCTTACCCCTTTAATGGTAAAGGCCATAAAATAGTCCCCAAAGGGAAAGCAGAGGAGGGGGGGGTTTTTCCGGGTCTTTAACAGATGTGGTCCAGGCTTGCTGGCGGGAAGTTGTGAGAACTTGGGTTTGGGAAAAGTGTCCCAGATGAAGGGGGGAAAGGCTACAAAACCCCCAGAAATGACCTCAGTTTTCCCACAGCCCCCTTTTCAGGAAAACCCCAGAGCGGGGTCCCAGGCAAGGGGTCCCATAGGCACCCAAAGGTCTAGGGGCTTCTTTTGTGGGTTTGGGCCAAAGTAGGGGCCAATCGCCCGGGAGGTGTCTTAAAACATGTGGGGGGCAGGGGGCCAGGTTTTTTAAAAACTACTGACCCCCGCAGTACCCGGGGTTTGCCCTTTTTTTGGGGGGGGTTTACAACAGAAGCTAAAGCCTATACGTGAGGAGCACGACCTTATGCCAAAAAGTCCCATTATGGAAGCCGAGTTTGAAAGGGCCAAAAAAGTACTCTGCCTATTTTTATACAGGGTCAGAGTTTCACCCCCGATGCCCATGGAGTTTTTTTGAGCGAAAACTTTAGGCACGATGGAGCCGGAAGATGGCAGCGTCATTAGGCTGACCGGGAGCCAATTTGGTGACATGGATGTGCAAGGCATAGTCTGGATGCAAGTCCGACTGTTGGGACAAGACATCGGCAAGAAGGGAGTTGTGCTGGTGGATCACCCATTTCGGAGGGGGATGGATGTGACACTGGGTATGAATGTGCTCAGAGACTGGGATCACCACCTCTACGCGAAAGATGGACCAAGATATTGGCAGCGGGCCACCACGCACCGGCCAACTCTGAAGGTCCTACCACAGATGGTGAGGAGCTGCAGTCTGCGAAAGAGCCCCACATCCAGTCAGCCCATTTGGCATGTGAAGGTGCCATCGAAAGCCCTGATCAAGATCCCGCCACGACACGAACAGGTATTGATGTTGCCGGTGGGGGCCGGACGGAAGTTGAATGGGCTGGAAGTCTTGATTGAACCAGTCTCACAGGAAGGGTCATAGAACCTTCCACTTGTAGCTTGGGCACTTGCCACCGTGAAAAATGGGTGTGTACCTGTGAGATGCCTCAATGTCATGGACAGCGAGTTAACCGTTCCCACCAATATTCTGTTAGCTGAAGTCTACGTTCCTGGAGAAGACATCTTCCGGTGAGAGGACTTCACGCTACTGCCTGACAAGAGGTCGGCCTGGACCTTTTCAGTAGGGGTCAGACAGAGTGAACCTCCAACAGCGGAATGGAATGGCCGAGTTATCATGGCCCAGATGGGCGTTGACCTCAGGGCTCTTACTCGCGGGCAACAACAGCTGCTTTGGGAATATCAGGAGGCGTTCTCAAGACATGATGAAGACTTCGGGTGTGCTTCTACCATTGAGCATCGAAATCCCTACGGGCAATGCTATGCCCATCAAAGAAAGCTACCGGCAAATCCCACCCAAGATGTACCAGGAAGTGAAAGATATGGTGGCCAGCATGCTGGAGAAACGGGTGATCCAAGAGAGTCAAAGTCCCTGGGCTGCGCCTGTAGTCTTGGTGTGAAAAAAAGATGGGAGTCTCAGGTTCTGTGTAGATTACTGAAAACTGAATGCCCAGACTGTTCGTGATGCATCCAACTCCATGGATGATTAGAATCGCTGTCCACTCTAGTGTCATGCAAAGTTTTCTTCGACTCTCGACTTGGCAGCGGATGCTGGCAGGTGCCTGTGGCTAGAAGGATAGGGCAAAGCAGCCCTTTATTCTAACTATGGGGCTCTATGAGATGTCAATCGGAAGCCATTTGGCCTGTCTAATGCACCAGGTGACATTTCAGAGGCTGATGGAGAGCACTGTCTGGGAGATCTTAACCTTTGACGTCGGTGCTGATCTACCTGGATGATGTCGTGGTGTTCGGGGATTCCTTTGTAAGACCATCTTCAGAACTGCGGCAGGTCCTGGAAATGACTACGGGACCACGGCTCGCAAGATCATAGCATAAGAAGTGTCAAACTCTTCAAACAGCGAAGGGAAAGAGTAATTAGGGCATGTGGTCACTCGGAGGGGTTACCGCCGGCCTTTCAGTAAGGTGGAGGCAGGTTCAAATGTGCCCTCGGACGTGATACACTACGAGAGGTATAAGCATTCCTGGGATGCTGGGGCGGATATTACCGTAAAGGGTTAATTACCCTGCTTGCTCATCTTAGAACAGTCCCCTAAATGAGCTAGTGAGAAGGTATGGCTGGGGGCCCAAAAATCGATCCTATTGAGTGGGGACCATGTATGCGCAATAAGTTTTTGACCAGTGAAAAGAGGTTGCTGACCGGTGCTCCGATTCTGGCCTGATGCGGGGTTCGATTACTCCCTTGCTGTGTTGTATACTGATGGGAGTCTACATGGGTTGGGGGCCGTGCTGTCCCAGGTCCAGGAAGGGCGAGAGAGAGTAATTGCTAGTGTTGAGCGATTATTATCGACAAAGTTGAAATCGGCACAGTTTTTATGTTGATCGAAATTTTTAGATCATGCGATAATTTAGGTTAAAATCTGTTGCATCATCTACTAAGATTGCGCCTTTTTCGCCGCTTCCTGTCATTTTGGCGGCCAGCAACCCAGCTTACAGAATAGAGCCGGGTGAGATGTGTGTGCGAACGTCATGCTGGGAGTGAGTATGGTTGCGATGCTGGAAAAATCACATGAACTCGTTTTACATAGAAACAGCGTTCCTGTTCAGCCTCAGTGTCTCTCAGCGTTTCAGAGCGAAGAAGAACGGGCGCTCTGCATTGTCGTGTCCAATCAGCTCAGCATCATTATTTCTATTTGTCTTCACAGAGAAACCTCTACTATTTAGCTGGATCCTTTACAATTTAGTTAGTTAGAGAATTGGGAAGATTGTATGTTTTAGGTAGAGAATTTTAAAAGGAGCTCATCTACGCTGTAAAGTCACGGGGGAGGAGAAGGGGGGGCCCTCGGTGCGACACAGACAAAGCTCTAAAAAGAATAATGGATAAAGTTCATCCACAGACTTAGTGTAGGCTGACATTGCAGCTGCAATAGCTTTATTATTAAACAGGTTTTTCTACTTTGAAATATTTCCTGGATATTGGGCAGCCTGAACTTGTATAGGATACACATCATTGCTATGTAACTGCTCAGGTCCTATTTGTTAGGGTGCCAAAACTCCACTTTTATTTTTCAGTATACATTCTCAGATAGGTGTTCATTTTCAATTTTTCCCATTCCACCTTTGTTGATATATCACCTCTGCACTAAATTTGAATGACAGCAATGTTTATAGTCCCACAGGTGAATTTATAGGTGCGCCTAAAAATACCTTGTATTTTTCCGAATACATTTCAGATACGTTGTTTTTTTACTTTGGCGCAGGCCAGCTTTGTTGATAGATCTACTTTAGCAGTTAAATTTGAATCCTCATGCAATTTTGTCAGTCACCACCAGGAGAATTGATAGTGCTAAAAATACCTTTTATTATCCTAAAACATTTGCAGATAAGTGTTTTTTCACTGTTTGGCGCAGGCTCAGCTTTGTTGACTCTACTGTTGCAGTTAAATTTGAAGTTACAGCAATTTTTTTAATTACGTCACCAAGGTGAATTGTAGGTGCCAAAAATACCTTTATATTATCCAAATAAATTTCAATTACGGGTTTTTACACTTTTGCGCAGTCCAGCGTTGTTGATAGATCAACGATGCAGTTAAATTTGAATACGCTCTGCAATTTTTAGTCACCGCACAGGTGAATTGATAGGTGGCCAAAAATACCGTTTTATTATCCGAATCCATTTCAGATACGTGTTTTTTTCACTTTGGCGCATGCCCAGCTTGTTGATAGATCCTACTTTGCAGTTAAATTTTAAGCAGCAATTTTGTAGTCACACAGGTGAATTGATAGGTGCCAAAAATACACATTCATTATCCGAATTACATGTCGAGATACGTGTTTTTTGCCACTTTGGCGCAGGCCAGTTTGTTGATAGATATACTTTGCAGTTATATTTGAATCACAGCAATTTTGTTTTGATTTAAGGGATTGTGAGATATTGCTGTGATTTGCGATCTTTTTATAAGAGACTTACCAAAAAAACTCTTTCCATACCTTTTCAAATTTTTATATTTCTGAATCATGGAGCGAAATTCAGGTGGTAGCGCAGCAAAGAGGGGGGTAGGACTGGAGGTTAGTGAGTACGAGAAGTAAGGTGCTCCTTCCCGCAGTGCTTGGGGACAACGAGGATGCCAGCAGATCGTCAGTTGCAGGACCGTTCAGGCCTGTCACGCTGGGTAGGGCCCTGTGTTCTCTCAGTATCGAACAGCGTCGCCAATCTGCCCCTAGTGGTTTAATGCTAACCTGCATCCAGCAGTCTTACCTCTCGTCCTCCCAGTCACAGGCCACAAATGGTCGTCATCAGCATCACCAGCATTCCTTCCAACTTGAAGCAGCCCAAATGGTCAATGTGGGTAATCCATTTTATGAAGACATTCTTTGATGACAATATGCGGTTTGGGTTCAGAAGGCATGTTAAAAGAGATCAAGAGGCCAAAGTAGGATGATTTTCTCTGCTCTGGACGCCAGTTAACTGATGCCATCAGAGAGGAAAGAAGGAAAGCGGTCAATCTGCAAAATATCCGGGCGGTCGGCAACGCCTTAGCAGTCCTCTAGCTTGTAGACTGCAGCTCCTGGATGCCAGAATGTCAGGACGACCAAGTCACCTGTGTTGTTGATGATGATGACGACATTGCGGATCCAACGTGGTCTATTCAGCAGAAATTTGGCATGGCGTGCGCTTTCATGTCTCCTGGACGAGGAGGAAGACGATGGGGTAGTGGTCGCAGTACGGGGTTCCGCCTCAAAAAGGGATGAGGGCGGTGCAGAGAAGTGCTGCTGAAATGATTCCGCCAGCATCGGTCAGCGCAAACCCCACTGCTCGCTTATGTCGCCGTCAAAAGGTCCAGGCAACCTCTGCAAGCCTGGGCTTCTTTGATTCAAGCTCTGATTCACCCCAGCTGGATGTCATCAATGCGCTATGCCGTTGTAAAGCATAAGTTGACGGCGAAAGAACCTTATAGTGGTTAACCACCACCAAACATGTCTAGCTCAATGCAGCGGGAATGCATCATGTGTCTGAATGGAGGCTACAATTGGCCAAAAAAGGCACAGACTGATGCCGGGCCTCAACCACTGTCACACCCTCTGTCTCCGCCTCCTCCTCTCCACACCACCCAATAGCGTTCCTCAGATCTGCCGCCATGTCTTCAGAGTCATGATCAGAGATTCGCTTCCGCTTCTGCCTCCACGTCGCTCCCGAGTACCACAGCACCAACCAGGACCCATTCCTAGCACCTTCTCCTTCCGCCAGTTTGACGACCGCGCACGCCATACAGCGGGCAGTCTTGCAGCCAGCTTTCTGTCTTCCAGGTTTGGGTGCTGAAGAAACACTTTACCCGCAAACGCCATCCTCCGAGCCAAAAGCCCTAAATGTCTGGCATTTGTCAGGCTTTTGGCCTTGGTAATGTTGCCTTTCCGCTCTGGTGGATCACAGTCTATGGGTGACGCCAACGTCTCTTGGCCCTTGCCTGCCACAATTCCAGATGCCGAGCAGGGCATTTTGTTGCCAGAAAAAGCCGTCCCTGCCCTGGCTCGAGCCACGTGTCATCTTATGAATTGTTCCTAAGCGGCGTTGTCTGCATCTGTGGCGGAAAAAGTCCATCTGACCATCAGACATATGGACTAGTCAGAAGCACGGCCAAGGCCACTCATATTCTCTGTGACAGCTCATGGGTGAGCTGGGGTGGATGTCTATTGGGGGGGACGGTGGCTCTCAGGCTCGGCGCACGCTCTTCAAAACCGCAAGGGATGGTGCAGGGTTTCTTTCCCCAAGGTCCTCTGGTGCATTCACGTTTTGCCAGAGAAACCAGGCCGTGTTTCGGAAATTAGAATCTGTCTTGGAGGACCGTTCACATCACCGGTCAGGAGCTCGTGGACGGCTCTCCGCAACTGGATGACACGAGTGCTGGCTGAGGTGCCAAGAACTTTGTGCCAGGGCACAAGGTGGTGTGTGCGATAACGGGGCGAAAATCTGTGGCCGCCACTTAGATCGGTAGACTGGAGCACCATCCCTTGCCTGTGCCACAATGTCTATGAACGTTGTCGTTGCACAGAGATTACTAAAGTGCTAACCGGGTCTGGTACTGCCTGTGAGGATGGCTCGAAGTCTAAGAGTGTTTCGCACTTTCCAGCGGTTAGATCCCTGCACTTCGTCCCGCCTGGCTGCGTTGCAGCGTAGTCTCTGGCATTCCCGTTCAACCGTCTCATTGTTGACGTGTTGGGCAACACGCTGGAATTACCACCCTCCACTTGCTCCAGCGATTGTGGCAGCAGCGCAATTGCCGTTACGCACTACGAAGTGACAATGGCCTGAACAAGCAGCGGTTGGGACTCGGTTGGTTTGATGCCACCAAGAGTGGAGGAGGTGAAAGAAGCTCTGCACCATCTTGCAGTTTTGAAGAAGCCACCAATATGGTCAGGTGCGGACATGCCCTTGTCAGCATGAGCATTGTGGTGATTTCTTAGTTTCCTGAACACGTTGTTGGACAACTCTTGAAACAACAGGTCCGCCAAGCGGACTGAGGAGCAGACAGACACAGATGCGGAACACGGAGCCTTTCTCTCGTCAAATCCACAAGGCCCGACAGTTTCACAATGTTTTCATCGGTCTTCATTTGGCAGTGGTTTCGGTGTCCAGAGCTAGTGCAAAGGTTGGCGCATCAGCTCTCAGGGTGCATCATCTCAGGCAAGTCTGTGGCTGTTGCTGAAGCTGTGCCGGAGGCATGCGGTGGAGGAGGAGGAGGGTATTAATTAACACCGACGTTAGCGACGTGTCCCTTGCCTTGTGAAAGAGGTGGTGTGAATTTGAGGGGAGCAGGAAGATGAGGAAAGATCAGTTTGCTAGTGGACCCTCGACCCAGAAGTTGGAAATCAAGGCACTCCAACCTCTCACTGTTGAGTGCTGGAATGCTCGAATTTCCTCCAACTTGATCATCGCATTAAGGCATAAAGAATGAACAACAGTTACTGGTGTGGCCACCCTCCTGGATCCCTCGGTACACAAACAAAAATCTGCACGCTTCCTTTCAACCACCAATAGAGAGTAGAATATTCAGGAAATGGGAGACCTTGCTGAGTGATCAACTGGAGACATCTGTTGCGTTGCTTCACGTTCCCAAATGTCACAGTGGAACTAACATCAGCGACGTGACTGCAGTAGAGTGCCAAGTAGTCCGTAGGCGCGGCTAGCAGCAAGCAGGCAATGGTGGCAGAAGCAAAGGGTGACCTTTGGCATCTTATTTACCACCTCACCAACGATGCAATTGCAGGGCACACATCAAACCACACAGAGACAGCTTAGATAATGGTGCACGACTATTCTGGTTCTAAATCACCGATCGTTTTTGCATGATGTTTCGGACACCAATAGATCTCTGGGATATCCAAAATGGCACGAATGGCCCGAGCTCGCTCGCCACGGCCCAGTAGAGGTGTTGGCCCTTCCCAGCAGCGCGTCATATCTGAGCGGACCTTCAGCACAGCTAGAGAGTCATTAAGCAGGCAAAACGGCGCATCTGGCTTTCCTCAGTTAATGTGGATCGTTTGGACTTTCATAAATGCATGAATCAGGGCATGGATCTCTGATTGAATGTTGTGGCCCCAATTGCGGGTCACCGATTAGTTGCCGGTCTACTTCAAATTCATCTTCATGACAGAAAATGGTCCTCGTCGAATATATGTTTTGTAATTGATACATTTCTTACTGCAATTTTTTATTTCTCAGTTCCCAACAGGTTCATTTTGCTGGTTTTGCAGTGAGGAGACTGTAAAGACAGCAAGGTTTCATGTACAAACACCGTTATTTCCATTTACTCACTTTATCTTTAGATGTTTTTCGCATTGTCAACGTGGGTTTGAGGTGTCATGTTGCTGTGAGGATTACAGCTATTAATTATGCGTCCTTTGGACAGAATGTGGCTTTTAAGTGGCATTTCTCCCTCACATTTTTAATTGTGGCTGAGAAGTCATATTTATGAATTTTTGGGGTCATATAGCTGTGAGATGACAGCATTAATCATGGTCTTTGGAACAGAAAAATAGTGGCTTGTAAGGGCGGAGAATTTCTCCCCTCACAATTTTTAACAGTGGCTGAGAAGGAGAAGTCATTTTTAGAATTTTTTGTGTCATGGCTGCCTTTGATAATGCAAGCAATTACTACAGGTCTATTATAATAAAAATGTTGTTTCTAACACACTTTGTTCTTCACTAATTGTCAAGATGCTAAGGGTCATGCTTTTTGAATTTTTGGGGGCATTTTGCTTTGTGAAATGCAGTATATACAGGTACCTATTATAAAAAAAATGTTGTTTCTAAAATGACATTTGTGGATTCTTCCACAATTGTCCTAAGTGGTCCAAGGGTCATTGCTTTGAATTTTTTGGGGGCATTTTGCTTTTGAAATGCAGCACGGTATACTACAGGTTCTATTATAAAAAAATGTTGTTGCTACAGACTCATTTTGTTCTTCACATTGTCAAGAGATGGCTCAAGGGTATGGTGCTGTCAGAAACAGGCATAGGTAGGACAATGTTAATGGAAACATATTGCAAAATGACTTGTCTTTTTGCAAGATCTTAAAACATAGTATTCAATCACCTGTATTGAGGACAACCATTTATACAATTAAAACAGAGAAACAGAAGAAGACATGGTGGGATTCCATCCTGTTTAAAAATGTGTTTTCTAGAATTAAACTACTAAAAAACTTGCATGTACAAAAGATAGCATGGTAAAAAAATTTCCTCTAAAATGTGCAAGGGGGTTTCAGGAAAAACTTGACCAAAAGTAGGGTTATTCAGAGGACATGGGGGAAATGGATCCCGGACAGAGAACAAAGTACAGAGACAATTTCCTCCAGCACTTTTGAGTAAAATAAGAAAAGAATGAAAGGGAAAAAAGGGGCACCCTGGGGGGAAAAAAGGAGCTTTTAACCACCAGTTTTTCCCAAAAAAGTGAACCCTTAAATTTGGTGCCCACCATACGGAGGGCAAGCGCTACCCGGGGACAGGGACAGTATATTTTACCATTTAAAAAACTAAAATGGGGTTTTGAAAACCCCCTTTTTCCGGCCCAATTTTTTTCTGGGGGTCAGAACGGGTTTTAAAGGGTTTCATTCTGGGGTTTCCGGAAAGGGTATAGCCAATGTCCATTTCCCAACAAAAAATGGTGGTTGAAAGACCCCTTTTTTCCCGGAAATTTTAAAATCTGGGGGTCAGGGCAGGTTTGGGGCTCTTGCTGGGGCCCCCAGGACAGGTATATTTCCAATTGCCCCAAAAAAAACAAAAATGGGGGTTAAAAGACCCCTTTATTCCTGGCATTTTTTGAATCGGGGGGGTCATGCAGGTTTGGGGCTTATGCCGGGGGCCCCCAGGAAAAGTATAGCCCAATGCCCCAGTTAAAAACTCAAATGGGGGTTTGAAAGACCCCTTTTTCCCAAAGCACCTTTAAAAATCTGGGGGTAGGCGGGTTTTGGGGCTCATGCTGCGTTCCAGGACAGGGATATTCAATGTCCAGTTCAAGTAAGAAGATGTGTTAAATGCATACTGCCTTCTGGCACTTTTTAATTTTGTGGTGATGCAGGATTAAGGGTCATGCTGTGGTACAAGACAGGGATAGTGAATGGTGTGTGATCTTTTCTCTGTGGCTTTTATAACCTAAGTGTGTTGCCTAAGATGTAGCACGTATCCATTTGACTGTTGTGGATGTTAATTCCAGCTTCTCCAGCCCTGTTTGGGTGTAAGAATGAAGGTGTTGTTGCTCTCCCATAGACTTTAATGGTCATCGCTCATAATCGACCACTAACTATCGACTATCTTGTCTATTATTGTCGACTATCGACCATCGACCGATGTCGATGGTCAACTTAATCGCTCAACACTAGTAATTGCCTATGACAGTCGGTCTTTGTGAGATTCAGAGCGCAATCCCGACAATTATAGCTCCTTTAGGTTGGAACTATTGGCCCTGGTATGGGCCATGACAGAAAGGTTTGCAGAGTACCTGACAGGTGCAGAGGTGACTTTCATGACAGACAACAATCCATTGGCACATTTGGAGAACGCTAAGTTTGGAGCCCTTGAGCAGAGATGGGTGGCCCGACTCTCAAAGTACCAATTCCACATTAAGTTCCGTTCAGGGAGGGAAAATGGTAATGCCGATGCCCTCTCTTGTGTTCCAGTTAGACTACCATCTCACAGTGTTGACGAAGAGTTGGAAGACATTGAAATGCCCGACCTTGGTTGGTTACCTATGTTCCAGGACGTGGCACACTCAAGTGGGGTGGCGTCTGGGATGCCAATGGTGTTGGGAAAGACAATGGCTGATTGGCAGAGGGTCCAAAATGGTTGCCCAGATATACGGAAGGTGAAGGGGTTGGTCCGGTCTCGGGTCTGGCCCCGGCCAGAAGAGCAGGCCCGGCTGACTCAGGAGGGGCAAAAGCTGTTGAGGCAGTGGGATAAGCTGAGTGTTACCCAGGGACTCCTTTGCCGGACCATATACTTACAATCAGAGCTGCAGCACCGACAACAGATTGTCATCACCATGTCACTGCGACCAGAGGCTGCTCGGGAAGGTCATGAGAGGGGTGCCCATTTTGGGAGTGACAAAATGTATAGGTGGCTTCAACGACTGGTGTACTGTCCTGATTTGTTAAGCATGGTGTCCGAAGCTTGCCTCAAGTGTCGGACCTGTGGGTTAAGTAAGAGCACTGAACAACGGGCTCCCGTCCAGACCATTCAGACATCCGCGCCCCTAGAGCTCCTGATGATTGACTATGTACAGATTGGGTACTCTACCTCTGGGCATTCGTACTGTTTGGTCATGATGAATCACTTCACTAAGTATGCAGTGGCAGTACCCACCAGGGATCAAACAGCAGAATCTGCTGCCGAGGCAGTGTGCAAACACTTTATACAGGTGTTTGGGTGCCAACAGAGGATACATTCAGATCATGGAGCGTGTTTCCAAGGGGCTCTAATGAGTGAACTGTACCAGTTGTATGGAATTGAGCGTTCCCGCACCACCCCGTATCATCCTTAGGGAAACGGGGGCTTTTGAGCGGTTTAACCGCACTCTGATCCAGATGCTGCAGACTCTGGAGAACAGTCAGAAGGCTAGGTGGCCTGAGTACCTACCTGAACTGATGTGGGCCTGTAACAATAGAGTGTACAGTACCACGGGTTGTTCCCTACACATGCTGATGTTTAGAAGACCGGGCCGGGAGATTGAGGATCTTCACATGCCCAGTCCGAGGGAGCCACAACCAACCAGTACCACGGCCTGCGCCCAAGAACACAGGGTTGTAGGAGAACGCCCGAAACAAGTGGTACATCCTAACCCGTGACACGTGCAGAGAGATGGGTATGCCCCAGGTGATCGGGTGATGGTAAGAGCTAAGAGGCCATCCGGAAAGTTGGATGGGAGGTGGGAGGTAGTCCCATACGTGGTAAAGAGAAGGGTAGACCCTCCCATCCCAGTCTATGACGTAGAGTCGATAGGGACAGGGGGCCCCTCACGAACTCTGAACCGAAATATGTTAAGACGCTGTAATTTTGAGGAGACTGTGCATGAGGTACCCACCCCCATCCAACAACTTCTCTTAGTTGAAGAGTGGTCGGCTGTCTCGGTTCTGGCGTCAACTGAGGTTCCAGCTGTGGCAAGCTTGCCACCTAGAGAGAGACTGGAGCAGTCAACAAGTCTTTCCCCAGGAGCTGCACCTAAAGCCCCTGAGCCTATAGCCCCACGTAAGACACCCAGGTCCGATGCTGGTGGACCCCCCCAGCGCTATGCACAAGACGAGTTTGTGTGGGGTGGGTTTTTGAGGACGCCAACTTCTAGTGGGGTGGTATGTGGGATAGTGGAACAGCCGCATTGTATTTACTCAGTAAAATCATATGTGTGACCTATTATAGTAAAGTATTCTATTGCATTCTGTCTCTGTCTCTGGAGACTTAGTGTATGCAAATGAGACATGTGATTGAAAACATGTGACAGTGGCCATTTTGGAAAGAGCAAGAAAGAAAGACAAAGAGAAGGCAGGAGGGAACAGATGCTGGCTGAAGATTGACTGAGCTTTCCTGCTTCGTTTGGGCTCAAAAGTGTGAGGACCCCCAGAGAGAGAGGAGTGTAACTGTGCGCATAGAAGCTGTTGTCAAAGAAAGCCCCATGAAGGAAAGAACACTCTGCAGAGACTGAGAGGAGCGACTACATCTTGGATGTCGGCTTCAACAGCAGGGATCATCACCTCAGAGCAGCAACTGCCGACCATCGAAAAGGTATACCCGGGTCAAAGAAAGCGTGCACACCAACAAACCTAGGACTGTGTGCAGGCCTGTTAGTCTAGTTAGGACAGATTTTGTTTCAGGCCATAAGTATTTATCCAACTACGCCTCCTGATTCGGGACATTGGATGGGGCTTGCTATAGCACTGTTATTTATGCAACTGGTTCACATGTGAGAGGATCTGTTTTATATGTATATGTCTGGGGATAGCGGGTAGAGCTGGTTAAGTTGTAGGCTTCTGTGCCACAACGCGGGCACGCTTGTGAACTGCACCATACACGATTGTTCCTGTCCTTGTATGGTATTAAAAGGTAGATGGTGTTCGGCCTTTCTGAACCCCCTGAGTAGGTAAACTTATCGTGCATCCAGAAGACACACTCTCGGCGTCGCGCTGTGTGGCACAGGGGCCTTGGTTACTACTTTGTACATGTGTGCTTGGGGATTTGTTCACACTGCTTTCCCGAAAAGTTCAGTAAACTATTGGTTGTTGACCTGGTGTTGGAGTCGTTTTCTTTGTCCGTAACTTCGCTGTATTCCGGGAATCCTACCTCGGTGCTCGACTTACACAGGTAGCAATTTAAGAGAGGAAGTTTAACACTGTACGCTATGATGAATGTGATATCCTGTGACAAGAGTGAAGTGTAACGTTCATAAGACAAGTGCCGTGAGTAAAGCCTGATGATCCCTGGAACCAATGTTGTTTGTTGTTGCTTCAAGCGCCGCAGCACCCACCTCCCGATATCACCCGGTAAAGCAGTCATCAACATATTACACATGCATGGTTTCTGAACTTTACAGGTTTATGAAAGAATGGTCATGTCAAACTAATCTCATCATCTTTTATGAGGGTACAACAGTGGTCAGCATTGGGTCATATTCTTTTTAATATAATCATTAATGACTTTACACATGGATTGCACAGTAGAATATCAATTTTTGCAGGTGATACTAAGCTCTGTAAAGTAATCAACACAATAGAGGATGATGTGTTATTACAAAGGGATCTGGAAAAGTTGGAGGCCTGGGAGGAGAAGTGTCATAGGAAATGAGCTTTAACACAGATAAATGCAAAGTTATGCACATGGCAAGGAAAAATCCATTTCATGATTACTTTTTTTCAAATGGAAAAAATGCTGGAGAAAAGTGACATGGAGAAGGTATTGGGAATACTAGTGGACAGTAGACTTAATTGTAGCAGCCAGTGTCAGGAAGCAGCTGCCAAGGCAAATAGGATCATGGGGTGTATTAAAAGGGGCATTGATGCACATGATGAGAACATCACTCTCTCATTAGGCAAGTCACTGGTTAGACCAGACATGGAATTTTGTTTACAATTTTGGGCACCAGTGCACAGGAAAGACATTGTAGAGCTTCAAAAGGTTCAAAGAAAAATAATAAAAGGACAGGGTGGACTGCAATACCCAGAAAGATTAGCAAAATTATGGTTATTTAGTTTAGAGAAAAGACAGCTTCAGGGAACATAATAAATATGTTTAAATATATCAAAGGTCAATATAGAGATCTCTCCCAAGATCTATTTGTATCCAGAATTGTATCTAGAACAAGGGGGAATCCTCTACGCGTTGAGAAAACAAAGTTTCTACATAAACATAGAAACGGATTCTTTACTGTAAGGTCAGTGAGACTGTGGAACTCTCTGCCAGAGGAACTTGTCATGGTAAATTCACTAACGGTATTCAAAAAGGGTTTGGATGAATTTCTAGAGTGTAATAATATAACAAGTTGTAGTGACTAGGATTCTGGAGAAAGGTCATTGATCCAAGGATTTATTCAGATTGAGGACAATTGTCTTCTACCTCACGGGGGTTGGATCAACACTACAGGACAATAGGCTGAACTGGACAGACATCTGTCTTTTCTTGGTTTTACAAACTTTCTAACTTTGATCAGGACCAATCAACAATTACTGGAAACATTCAGATGAAGTTACTGCTCCACAAGTAGGTCATACAAGATATTGAAATCGAAGCCTCACATTTGCTTTGTTAAAACCTAGATTAGACCATAAGAGCATTCAGCTAATAAAAAATAAAAATCAATGTTTTACAGTACTGGTACCACCTACATTCACAATTCTCATAGCTTTATATATATACAGAGTTAAATCAACAAATTAGATCTGCCTTCTCTTGATCCTTAGTGATTGGAGAAATGGTTGCACTTGCATTACTCTCTCTTTTTACCTCTATATGAGCTCTGAGTACAGAGAATTAAGCGTGCTCAGAACTATAATTGAAGTGAATTCAGAGAGCATGCATATGAAGCCATCTCTGTCTGATGCATCTATGAAACATTTATGGCATAACTATGGCAATACTGTTTATTGGTGAAGACAGCATCAATCCATTTTCTGGGTGCTTTGTTTAATTTCAGTAAGTGGCAGAAAAATGTACAATGTATTCTTGAACAAACAGTTGCACATAGATAATAAGGGAGTTCTGATTGCACTGAGAAATAATTGGCGAGGTCCTTTACTTTTGAATTTTTTATCGCCAAAGCTGCATATCTACATGCTAAAAATTTCCTATGACAAGAGAATAAAAGAGGAGGAGTTAAAGACATCTCTCGAGAATAACACAGAGGAGATCAAGACCAAACGCCACATATGCTGCCGAAAACTTCAGGGTATGCATATCAACAACCAAAAGAAAAAGCTCCATAGACAGAGACAACAAACCCAATTATTACAAGCACAAGTACCAGCCCAGCTCACCAAAGGTTTCTCCTTCTGCCCCTCAGAACACACAGCATATATCAAATTCTGCAATAAAATGGAGGAGTTTTTCAGAAAAAATAAGATTGAGGGAATATTGCTAAGGCAAAGACCTTCCATACAGCACTGTTTCTAAGATAAACCATCTTATAATGAAACCCACCAAAAATTCTACCTGGACCCTACGGCCTGAGACTAACTCGACACTTGAAAAATACACTGACTGTTTCAGAAACAAAGTAGAATCTGAAAACTTGGAGAAACAAAAGCAATAGGTACATAACCTATCCCTGCAGGAACATAAAGCTATGCTTCACTGAAAGGATATAATAATAATAATAAAATAATAATAATAATAATAATAATAATAATAATAAAACCTGCTGACAAAGGAGGCGCAATAATCATAATGAACACCGCTGACTACATCCAGAAAGTGAACAGGTAGCCATCCAACCCCATCCATTACTCCAAACTTGAAAGTGACCCCAGAGGCCTATCTAAAACAACTTATGGATATGATCAAGAAGTTTCCAATCCAGATACAGAAGCAGGTAAAACTGTTCAGCCCAGAGGATCCCAGGCCAGCTGCTTCTATATACTCCCCAAGATCCACAAAAACAACAACCATTGGAGGCCTATCATTTCTGGCATTGGGCAATTGACAGAAAAATCTCCGAAAAACTCTGGTCAGCGACATCCTGGACACCACTGACCCTTTTTTTTTTTTTTTTCTTTTTCAAAAGAACTTTATTGAAAATAAGTAGTCACATAGTTATACGGTATAAAACAAAAATGAAGAAATGTGATCGTCAATAACAAGCAAAGATAGATGGTGCTACATAACTTGATCGGATATACATAAATCCTAACAAATGAGGATGTAATCAGTAGTTACAAAGCAAAACATAGAAAATTAAGACAGTTTGCTGCATATAAGAGAAGCATCCTCGGGTTTCTGAATTACATAGTCAAAAGTACACCATAGGATCCCCTCATGAGAGCTTAGATAAAGACAGTAATAAAATTTTCAAATCAGAATATAAAACTTAATCCCATGGAGGGAGTCTTGGCCAGTCATCGCTACACATGAAAGACAGGTGCAATAATATTAATACCGTGCAGAAAAAGCATAATTAACGTTTGAAAGAAAGAAAAAAAAAACATGCCGAACGCGGACCATAAGAGGGCCCCACTACCAGCTCATGAGAACCACGTCAATTTAAAGGTAAAGGTAGCAGTCACGCATGGGGGCATATGAGTGAGAGAGAGAACCCAGATCTATAATGAATTATGTAGTGAATTGTATGCAGGAGATGCGACAAAGAGCACCCATTCCATCCATGTCTTATTAAATTTATCAAGGAGTTGATCGGTGTCCGCCCTTATTTCCTCCATGCGCTGGATACGAAAGATTTCTTTGAACCATTCCGATATTGATGGTATCTGGGTAGATTTCCATTTTCTTGGAATCAACAACTTGGCTGACACCAACAGAAAAATGATCAAACTTCCTTTCAAGGATTTTAGATCCATTGGGAGCATGAAGAGAAGAAGGGCAAACGGATCATTTTGCAACTTTATACCTGTAATCAATGATATAATTTCAATGACTTTAAGCCAGAACGGTTGAATGTCTTGACACCCCCACCACTGACCCTTTTAAACAAACTGAATGCCCTAGGCCTACTACCTGATAGTACTATTTTGGCCACCATGGATGTGAAATCCCTGTATACCAACATTCTGCACAAGGATGGATTTGATGCAGTCGGGTACACCTGGAGAAACAAAATCTCCTAACAAAATCAGTCATACAAATTATACAATTCAATCTTACCCACAACTATTTGGTGCTTACCCACAACTATTTTGCTTTTGGAGAGCACCTATGTCTTCAGCAAATGGGAACTTCAATGGGTGTCAGCTGTGCACAACCGTATACTTCTCCCTTTATGGCAGAAGTGGAAGGAGCATATCTGTCAACAGCCACCCTTTACCTTTGTTATATCTAGGATATCCTGGTCATCTGGACCGCAGGTGAAGAGGTCCTACTTAAATTCCAGAAAAATTGAACATTATTTACTGAAAAAGACAAACACAAGGCCATACTTGCAGCTCAATGTCTGGACAATAGACTTAACCCAGTAGGAGGCAACACAATCCTCTGTGCTACTTGGGAAAGATATAACAGGTGCAAATAACTAATGAGCAGCAGCTCACACACCCAACCACTAGGGTAGCAACTGAATGCAAAAAAAAAAAAAAAAACTGCACATTGGGTAAGTACCAGTTCACACCAGTGTGCAAAACAGCAACAGTATAATACAAAGGGATACTGCACAAATGAAAAAAAATACTGATAAAACAACCACTCACATGCCTTCTATGCATGAGGGGGATTGGTTGCTAGCATTATAACTGCATATAAATAAAGCAGTACAAAGGGTGCCAATTATATGGTTACGTGTGGTTGCTAGCATTATAATTTCATATAAATAAAGCAATACTAAGGTTGCCAATTATACGGTTACGTGTGGTTCAATTCCATAGCGACATCAATGACTTTCACCTCACAATCAACCTTGAACTTTACTATTCAGATAGTGAAATACACTTTCTGAATGCCACAATACATAACAAAGACCAACGGCTAGTCACAGAGTTATACCACAAACCCACAGACAGAATGGCCTACCTGAACTGTATGAACTGTTGGGGCTACAAATCACCACCTGATAACCAACAGATAATAGCAGGAGTTAATGTTCATCACACCTCACATGTTTCCAGCTTGTTTATTTCTTTAACTGAAGGATAATGTTATAAATAACTTCTCTGCTTATACTGTATTTTGTTTTTATTAAAGATTTTAAGATCCTTTGAAGACCCCTGTCTCATGTGTATAGAAAGTCTGTGAATGTTCAGTTTGTATAACATCATTTCCGATGAACAGAGCTAGTACTCTTGAAAGCTTACCATCAAATATACGCAGTTAGCCCGAAAAGATATTGCCTGATTTCTTTGCTCTTTTACCTCCGAATGTACAGAGTGGTCTAAAGATAAAAATAAGCATTAAAGGGTTTTTAGCACGAAGTAAAAACCCCTGCACTGACTGCTCGCCGTGGGACTACTGTGCATGTAAATGAGGAGGGCGGCACTTGCACCTGTCTTCCTCATTCACTTCTATGGGAACTTATGAACATAACCATGTGCACACACTTAGCTATCTTTGGAAGCTTTGGAAGCTGCCCTCTTCCTTTACATGCATGGCTGGGTTGCAATTAGCTGCAAGCGGCCAGTGCAGGGGTTTTGTTTGTGGTAAAACCCATTTAAGTGTTTGTGTGATAAGTAACTGTTTTTCAATTCTTATTATCAGGAATATTCTGCTTGTGAGTCAATTTTCTTTTTATATGGTTATAAATTTATAGATGAGTTTAAAAAGGACCTTTGATATCATTGACAATAGATTGTTTCCCAAAATAACACCACTGTTGAATGCTTGGTAGAGTTTTGACATATGAAATCATTAAGCACTCAGTTTATATGGCTCTGCAACTTTTTAGCGTTCCATTTTTGAAAAATATTGCACATTTTTTAAAGTTTTTTTTCATATTAATCCATCAGTTTGTGTAATAGACATATTACAATTTCTTGTATTATGTGTAAAGATTAAATTAACATAGCAACCAATAATACTACAAAATATGTTTTTAGATTTTACTTTTGTTTGTTAAGCTACAAGGGAATTACATCTAGTTTGGAGCTAGTTTTTCTTTTACTGTCTGGTCTGTTATTTTTTACACAGTTTGTTAAATTAATAGTAATAAAATCTGCTTTCTGTGCCAAATTATGTTTTTTTTCACGTCATTAAACTGCATTTGTGTGCAAATAATTTCAGTCTGCAATAAACTACAGTAATTTTACAAATTGTGATAAATCTTAAGGACAATTTAATAGTGTACAAAATAACAGTATGTTGTTCCTACATCAATGTTAATGGTTATGTCAAATTAAAGTTTAATGATCCTTTGTAATTAAAGTTTTAAGCAAAAAATTCAAAAAGCATCTTTTCAAGTAATTTCATGTGGCAAAACTAAGAAAAATAACTGAAAGGTAAAAGATGCTAGCTTTTCTTAAAGAGTATATATTTATATATGCATATACATATATGTACGTATATATTGTGGTGATTAGCATCCCGAACAGGTAGGCAGCATGGGCTTCAACAGACTGAGACAGTGACACAGATGTAAAAGTCAAAGTCCCAGGCCAAAACACAAACAAAATACCTGCTTGGCTGAGCGCTACCTAAACAGAGGATTCCTTTCTGACTTGCACAGTTAGTTTCCCTCCTTAGCAGCAGAGGTCCACAAAAAGACAACACACAGGGCTGCAGGTCCAGGCTTTATAGGCCTGACACCAGCCTCACATGGTGCGCGGGAGTGGCCACCCACCCTTCTCTTTGACCACTCCAGAAAAAGCCAACCCGGAAAAAGCGGACTGGAACCGCTATACTAACAATGTATCAGCCTTCCTTCACCAAGCCCAGGCCTCTTGGTGACACGCATCGGTCCATACACTCCCTAAAGCCACATAAGAAAGTAGCCTAGGGGAAACATACCTTCCCTCTGCAACTCTGTCTGTCATCGTCTCACATACCCTCCCCCTCTGTTCAAGCCTGTGGGGTCGGACACTTTTAGCCAATATACAGTGTGTTCTGGAAAGAGCATAAGCATTACCCTGTAGCCTCCCTGCTCTGTAATCGCAGGGCCACGCCCTGCGCCACGCCCGCCTGTCAGAACTGTTTCATTCCAAGATGGAGTAGCCGGGCTATGCGGCGCAGCATCGCAGTGGTAAATATGCTTTTGTATGTTCCTGCCACCTACTATGGGATTGCCAACACAACTAAAACGCAAGTAACGGGATGTTACAGATGTGGTCTTATATTTAATGGGACTGTCAATAAATGTTTGGTAACCTTTTGCAACATTTGAATATGCTTGTTGTTTGTTGGCATTCCTGAATAGTTTGCACTTTATTGATTTGGGGTTTTATAATACCCCTACCGATCACATACCAAAGTAGCGCGCTTCCTCCAAACCTAAGGCGTACTTCTTAGGATTCGCTGTTAGTCCCGATTCTCTCAGGGAATTAAGCACGGCCTGTACCTTGGGTAGGTGGCTGTCCCAGTCCTCACTAAATATAATGATGTCGTCTAGATAGGTTGACACATACTGACGATGGGGCTTGAGGATAATATCTATTAACCTTTAAAAGGTTGCCGAAGCCCCATGCAAACCGAAAGGTAAGCAGTTACACTGGTATAGACTGTCTGGTGTGGCAAAGGCTGTATTTTCTTTGGCCTGATCAGTAAGGGGAACCTGCCAGTAGTTATGTATGAAACCCTAGGTAAAAGAACCTAGATGCCAGTCCTCCACAATCGTCAGAATTATAAAGTTTAATTTATCATAGTGGAAGAGCATACTATAGAAAGATATTAAAAAATATAACTTTTAAAAGTCTATATATAAAAACATATATCTCTCACAGCGCTAAAATAATTAAACATAGAAAATAAGTAAATAAACCGCAATTGTGATACCTACATAGGGACAAGCTATCAAAGGGATCAATTGTATATAAACCCTAAATTTCCCTAAACATTTAATACGGAAAAAATAGGTAGATGAAAAAAACGCCTTACTTCTAATTGTCCCCAACATGTTTTCGGCGCCCGCTCACGGACCCTCTAGGGACACTGATTAACAGGCTAAATGGGTTGCGGTATCCAAATTATACAGGCGGCAGGAGCATATGGCCCCCAAACGTCTAGACAAAAGTTTATGATGGCTATTTTCCGTATTAAATGTTAGGAAAATTTAGGGAAATGATACTTTAGGGGACAGGTTCCAGCCGGGGGCCGTCCTTATTGGGACGTTCTTATAACCCCTTATAATAGCTAGGGGTGTAATAGAAAAACACGTTAGGGCTACTAGGGAAAGAATTTTTTATATAAAATTGATTCCCCTTTGATAGCTTGTCCCATGTAGGTATCACAATTGCGGTTTATTTACTTATTTTCCTATGTTTAAATTATTTTAGGCGCTGTGAGAGTTTAATGTTTTTATATATAGACTAATTAAAAGTTATATTTTTATAAATATTTTTCTATAGTATGCTCTTCCACTATGATAAATTAACTTTATAGAACCTGCCAGTAGCCCTTAGTTAGGCCTAGGGTAGAGAAGTACCTGGCATGACCTAGCCTCTCAATTAACTCATCTACCCTTGTCATTGGATAGGCATCAAATTTTGACACTTCATTAAGCTTCCAAGAGTCATTGAAGAAGCGTATCGCGCCATCTTGTTTTGGTGTCAGCACAAGTGGGCTGATCCACTCACTTCTGGACTCCTCAATCACTTCCTCGGATATAGGTCGTCTGTGAGCCTCTGTCTCAGAACCGTTACGGTTTCAAATGAACTTTTACCCCTGGTTCCATTACAAGGTCATGTTTGATGACATTAGTACGTCCTGGTAGTTCTGAAAATATATCTGAATTGCGCTGCACAAACTCCCTGGTCTCCTGTTTCTGGGACTTGGACAGGCATTCTGACACACAGACCTCTGGAACGACAGTACAGAGGGTGCTAACGGCAGACAGGGTCTCTCTTTCCTTCCACGGCTTAATTAGATTTAAATGGTATAGCTGTTCGGGCTTACCTCTACCAGGCTGGGACACTTTATAATTTGCCTCTCCCATCTTTTTGATTATTTCACAAGGCCATTGCCATTTCACAAGGAACCTACTTTCTAGCGAGGGCACAAATACCCGATCCCCAGGGTTGAAGTTCCTCACCTTGGCGGACCTGTTATAGACTCTTCTTTGGGCTTCTTGTGCCTGCTGTAGATGTTCTCTAACAATGTGCATGACTGCAGCAATTCGTTCCTGCATTAGGGAGATGTGCTCAATAATACTTCTGTAAGGGGTGGACTCATGCTTCCAAGTCTCCTTGGCTATATCCAGGAGACCCCATGGACGTCTACCATAGACCAACTCGAATGGAGAGAATCCAGGGGATGACTGTGACACTTCACACACAAAAATCATTAGATATGGAAGCAGACAGTTCCAGTCCTTTCCATCCTTACTGACCACCCTCTTAAGCATATTTTTAGTGTCTTGTTGAACCTCTCAACAAGGCCATCTGTCTGTGGGTGGTATACTGATGTACACAAGTGCTCAATACGGAACAGTTTACATAACTCCTTCATGACCTTCGACATAAAGGGAGTTCCTTGGTCTGTAAGGATTTCCTTTGGTATACCAGTACGGGAAAACATCTGAAATAGTTCTTTTGCAATAACTTTGGACGAGGTATTTCGCAATGGAACTGCCTCTGGGTAACGTGTGGCATAATCTAACACCACCAATATGTATTGATGACCCCTGGCAGACTTTACTATGGATCCGACCAGATCCATGGCCACCCTCTTAAATGGGACCTATATGATGCGTAACGATGCAAGAGGACTACAGTAATGCGGCATCGGAGCTGTTAATTGACACTCTGGGCAGGACTCACAGTACCGTTTCACTTCAACATGGACCCCTGGCCAAAAAAAACGTTGGAGGATGTGCTCCTTGTCTTTTTTGGTTCCTAAGTGACCCCCTAGCACATGCTTGTGCGCAAGGTCTAAGATCATTCTTCGATAAGGCTGGGGTACCACCAGCTGTTCCACAACCTCCTCCCAGAACTTGTCGACCTGATATAGCAGCTCTTGATTAACTGCCATGTGTGGAAACTCTGTATCGGCCCCCCGTGGGTATTGAGGCTCCCCATTCACCACCTTAACGTTTTTCCTGGCTCTTAATAAGGTGGGATCTCTAAGCCGTGAGGTTCCAGAATTATCACGGGAGACCCCTAGGTCAGGCATAGCAGCCATCTCTTCCTGGTCCTCAGTCTCACCTGCAAGCACTTCTAGGGGAAAGTTGTCACCAATCTCTGTGGTCACCCCTACCGACTGAACCAAAGCATCGGGGTCAAATGACTCTGGGTAAACTGTAGATGCATCAAAATTATGATTAACATTAGATACTTCCCGATTTCTTCATAGGTCCCAAAATTGGGGGAAGTCTCTCCCGAGGGTCACTGTGTGCATCAGGGACCTCACCAGCCTCACTTCATGGGAGGCAAGTCCACAAGGGGTCTCCAGTTTTACTACAGCGGTAGTGTACTCCTTGGTGTCCCCATGAATGCACAGGACCCCTATCACATGTGCAGTGAGGGACGTGGGGTCAATCACGCTGGCGTGCACCAGTGTGACCCCAGGCTCCCTGAAGTCCAGTAGTGATTGTTAAGAACAGGGGTAAGCCATTGACCTTAATGTTACACAGGTGCTGATCAGTCTCTGAAGCAGTCTCTGCGGAATATGCACATACTGGCAGTGCAAAGAACGACCTCCGCCTAGCTGTGTCACACTCCTTTGGCTGTGCGGTAAGGGTTCAGGTCCAGGTCCATGACACCGTCAACACAGGATGCGGCCCCGGTCTCCTTGAGACTCTGCTCTGGCCTGGACTGTCCAGCTGCGACTTTTACTTTCCTCCACAGAGTCCCCCTCTGAGCCACCTCCCTTTTAGGAACATCTCACCCCCCTTAATATGGACAGACTACCGGATACTCCAGGATGATTACTGTTCCCCCTGGGTTGGGCTGTCCAGGATAACAGGCCTGTAGTAAGTCCTCTCTAGCTTTGTACCTCTCAATGAGGTGTTCCGTATCCTTAGGGTTACCTTACCCGACCCAGCGCTGGATCTCTAGAGATAAAAAGCAGATAAACTTGTCCAAGATGACCTTTTCTACCGTCTGTGCAGGCTTTAAACTTCAGACCAAATCACAAACAAAATACCTGCTCGGCTGAGCGCTACCTAAACAGAGGATTCCTTTCTGACTTGCACAGTTAGAAGATCCCAGCGTGGTTTCCCTCTTTAGTAGTGTTGAGCAATTATTATCGACAAAGTTGAAATCGGCACGTGTAAGTACGTTGAATCGATTATTGTCCGATCACGCATAATTTAGGTCAAAATCTGTGCATAATCTATTAATATCGTCCATTTTCGGCGCTTCCTGTCATTTTGGCGGGCCAGCACATCAGCTTACAGATAGAGCAGGGTGAGATGTGTGTGCGAACGCAAGAACTGGGATGTGTATTGTTGCGATTGCTGGAAAATCACATGACCTCGTTTACATAGATACAGCCCTTTCCTGTTTTCTGCCTCAGTGTGTGTCATCTCTCATAGCAGTAGGACGTGGCGCTCTGCCTCTGTCCAACAGCTCAGTCAAACAGCTCAGCGAAATTATTCACTTTGTTCACAAGACAGGCTCTACTTTTAGCTTAGTTAGATCAGAGATATGCATGACTTTAGGTATTAGGCAAGAATTTTTAAAGAAGCATCTACCGCATGTACTAAGTCAGGGGTGGGGAACGGAGGGGGGGTGGGGGCCCGTTGGCGAACACAGACCAAGCTCTTTAAAGAATAGCTGGATATTGTTCACCCCAGGACATAGTGTAACATTCATTGCATAGCTTTATTATTAACAGTTTTCTATTGAACTCCTTACTTAGGATATTGGCAGCCGAACTTATATTAGGAATACAGATCTTTTCTAGTAACTGCAGGTCTATTTGTTAGGTGCAAAACTCCACTTTTTATTTCAGTAATAACATTTCAGATAGAGCCACCTTGCAGTTAAATTTGAAATCCAGGCAATTTTGTAAGTCACCACAGGAGAATGATAGGTGTCAAAAATACGTTTAATATCCGTATACATTTCCAGATAGGTGTTTTTTTTCACATTTGGTCCGCTCAAGCTTTGTGCTGAGAGGCCCTTGCACTAAATTTCAATGCAGCAATTTTGTAGTCTCCCACAGGTGAATTGAAATAGGTGCCAAAAATACCGTTATATTATCCGTATACATTCAGATAGGTGTTTTTATTCACTTTTGGTCAGTCAAACTTTGTTTGAATAGAGGTACCTTGCACTTAAAATTCAATCCAGCAATCAAATTGTATTGTAGTCACCACAGGTGAATTGGATAGGTGCCAAAAATACCGTTTATTATCCTATACATTTAATAGGTGTTTGTTTTTTCACTTTTGGTCATTCCAAGCTTTGTTCATAGAGGTACCATGCAGTTAAATTTGAATCCCAGCAATTTGTAGTCACCACAGGGAGAATTGATAGGTGCCAAAAATACCTTTATAATATCCGTTACATTTTTTTCAGATACTGTATTTTTCATTTTTTCTGCAGGCCAGCTGTGTTGATACAGCCACCTTTGCAGTTAAATTTGAATACAGCAATTTTGTAGTCAACACAGTGGTAAGATAGTGCCAAAAATACGTTTATTACCGTAACATTTCAGATAGGTGTTATTTTTCACTTTTGGTCAGTCAAAGCTTTGTTTATAAGGTACCATGCATGAAATTACAATCCAGCAATTTTGTGTCACCACAGGTGAATTGATAGGTGCCAAAAATACTTTATTATCCGTATAACATTTCCAGATAGGTGATTATTTTCACTTTTGGTCAGTCAAGCTTTGTTTGATAGAGGTACCTTGCAGTTAAATGTAGAATCCAGCAATTATGGTAGTCACGCACAGTGATTGATTAGGTCCAAAAAACCGTTTTATTATCCTGTCTACATTTCAGATAGGTGTTTTTTTCCAACTTTTGGTCAGTCAAGCCTTTGTTGATAGAGGTACCTTGCACTTTACAATTTTAAATCCAGCAATTTTGTTAGTCACCACAGGTGACATTGAAAGGTAGCCAAAAAAACCTATTATTATCCGAATCCATTTCAGATACGTGTTTTTTTTCACTATTGGGGGCGCAGGCCAGCTATGTTATAGAGCCACCTGGGCAGTTAAATATGAATCCAGCAAACTTTGTGTCACCACATGTGTAACTGATAAATTTGACCAAAAATCCGATTATTATCCATACTTACAGTTAGGTGTTTTTTCTCTTTTGGTCATAAACTTTTTGTTATTGATAGAGGTACCATTGCACTTAAATTTCAATCCAGCAATTTTTGTTTTGATTTTAGGGCATTGAGAATGCTGCGATTTGCCGTCTTATAATAAGAGACTATACCAAAACTCATCCATACCTTCTCAAATTTTGATCTTTCTGAACATGGACAAATTCAGTTGGTAAGCGCGCACAGAGGGGGGTAGGACATGGAGGTAGAGGTACGAGAGAAGGTGGCTCATCCAGTGCTGGCAGACAACACGGCAAGCCAGCGGGTTGTCGGTTGCAGGACTGTTAGGGCATGTCATCGCTGGTCAGGCCCTGTGAATCACAGTAACAACAGCGACACCAATTCAGTTCTTTCAGTGGTAATGCAACCTGCAATCAGCAAGTCCTACCTCCGTCGTCCTCCACATTCCCGGCCCACAAAAGTTCTCAACATCTCATCATCCGTCCAACATGAAGACGAAGGCAGCCCCAAATACAACGTCCGTGTACCCCCCACTGTGGATAATCCATTTTCTGGGAAGGACCTCTTTGATGACAAAATGGGCGTTGGGGTCAGAAAGGCATGTTAAAAGATCAAGAGCCAAAGAGATTGATTTTGTCTGCTCTGATGCCCAGTTACTGATCTCATCAGAGGAGGATTAAGGAAGCCGGTCATCGGCAAAAAATCCGCGGCTCGGCAACAGCCTTGCATTGCCCCTTGCTTTTAGCCCAACAGCTCTGGATGCAGAAAGTCACGGCCGACAGTCACCAGTGTTGATGATGAATGATGATGATGATGATGAGACAACATTGCGGATGCATCGGAGGTCTTTTCCGCAGAATTTGCTTGCGAGGCTTCATCACTGGATGAGGAGGAAGACGATGGGGTAGTGTCAATACGGGTCCCGCCTCAAAAAGGGAGAAGGCGGTCGCAGGTCCGCTGATATGATTCCGGCCAGCCACGGTCAGGGAAACCCCCGCTCCACGCTTATCGCCGACAAAAAGGACCAGGACTTCTCAAGGCTGGGCCTTCATTTGGAGCAAGCCTCTGAGTTCCAACCCACGTTGGTCGTAGCCTGCCTTGCCGTAAACGCATAAGTAGAGGCAAGAATCTAGGTGTTTACCCACCACCAACATGTCCTAGTAGTCACATGCAGCGAATGCATGAGTTGAAATGGAGGCAACACTTGCCAAAAAAGGCCAGAACGACGCCGGGACTACCAAACCCCTGTCACACCCTCTGTCTCCGCCCTCCTCCACCTCCGCCACACACCAAGCGTTCCTCTCAGCTGCCCATCTCTCTCAGAGTCATGCAGGGATCAGCCCCTCCGCTTCAGCCCTCCAACCGTCGCCCGAGTAACCCACCATCACCACCAGAGACCCATCCTAAACCGCCTTCTCGTCCCGCCCGAGTTTTCAACGACCTGCACCCGTATACGGCCAGTACAGCAGCCAGCCTTCAGTCTTTCCAGGTTTGGGAGCAGAAGAAAACACTTTAAGCACCCCAAACCATCCCAAAAAAAAAAAAAGCCAAAATGCCCTGAATGTTCGGCATTGCCAGGCTTTTGGCCTTGGAAATGTTGTGCCTTTCCATCTGGTGGACACAGATGTTCCCCGCCAACACGTCATGGCCCTTGCCTGCCCCCCGATACCAGATGCCGAGCAGAGCTTTCTTTGCAGACAAGCCCGTCGCCCTGCCCAGGCCACCCACGTGGTCAACTAAAAGTTTCAAGCGCGTTGTCTGCATCTGTGTCCGGAAAAGGTCCAACTCACCACCGACACATTGAAGTGCACATGGATTATAAGCACGGCCAAGGCCGCTATAATCTCTGTGAAGCTCACTGGTGGAGGCTGGGTGGATGACTCTGGTTGTGTACGGTGGCCGCAAGCTCGCGCACTAGCGCCTCAAAACAGCAGGATGTGCAGGTGGGGCTTACTTTCCCCCCCAAGGTCCAATGTGGCATCACGGGGCCCAGAGAAACCAGGCCGTGGTTGAAATTAACTGTCTTGGAGACCGTCCACACACAGGCAGTAGCTGTGGACGGCTCTCCACAACGAGACCGAGCGCTGGCCTGGTGGACAAGAACCAGTGCCAAGGCAAGGTGGTGTTTCGATCAAAGGGCGAAACTACTGCTGGCCGCCCTTAAGATCAGGAGGCTGGAGCACATCCCTTGCCCGGGCACATGTCATGACCCTCTTTGCCCAGACATATCTAAAGAGCATCCACCCCGAGTCTGACTGCCTGCTGAAGAAGTCTCGAGGTCTGAGATCGCACTTCCACCATCGCACCCTGCTTCGTCCGCCCGCTGCGTTGCAGCGTCCAGCTCGGCCTCCCGTTACCCGTCTCATGGTTGCGTAGTAACAACCTGGAATTCCACCCTCCACATGCTCCAGCGATTGTGGGAGCCAGCACAATGCCATTACGCAGTACGAAGTGACACATGGCCTGACAAGCAGCGGTGCCCGACCTCGGGGTGTTGAGCCACCGAGAGTGGAGGCAGGTGAAAGAGCTGTGCACCAACCATGCCAGTTTATGAAGAAGCCACCCCAAATGGTCAGTGCAGACAATGCCCTTGTCAGCATTACATGGGGTGATTTTTAATTCTGGAACGATCGTTTGGACACCTCTGCAATCAGCTCTCAGTGCATCAACAGAGCCAGTCAGGGCTGTGTTGAAAAGCTGTGCCAGAGGAAGCGGAAGGTAGGAGGAGAGGAGTATTCCAGGAGACCGACTTACCAGACGTCCCGCCTTGGAAAAGAGGTTGCGCGATTTGAGGGCGGAGGAGAAGATGAGGAGAATCAGTTTGCCTAGTGCCCCACCGACCCCATGAAAAAAAGGCTGTGGGAAATCAAGGCTCCATCTCTCACATAGTGCTTGGATGCTCCATTCCTCCAACATGATCCCTCGCATTAAGGCCATCAAAATGAACAACAGTTACTGGGGTGCACCCTCCTGGATCCCCGATACAAAACAAAACTCAGCACGTTCCTTCCACCCACCCAATTAGAGAGTAAAATGCAGGAAATGGAGACCTTGCTGATTGATCAACTGGAGACATCTGTTCGTCCTTGCTTCACGTTCTTCAAATGTCATGTGGAACACCCAGCGACGTGACAGCAGTAGAGTGCCAAGTAGCCGTAGCGCAGCAGCACAGGCAAGGTTGCAGAAGCCTAATGGGTGACCTCTAGGCAATCTTATTACCACTCACCAACGCAACTTTGCAATGCAGGGCACACATACAACACCCAGAGACCACTTAGATCATGGTGCCCCGACTATCTGCGTCTCAACACCGATGTTTTTGTATGTGTTCCGACCCATAGACTTCAGGGTATCCAAAATGGACGAATGGCCCTAGCTCGCTCGCCATGCCATAGAGGTTGGATTGTCCTGCCCAGCAGCCAGCGTCATATCTGAGCGGACCAACCAGCACAGCTGGGAGGAGTCATTACAGACAAACCATCCGGCTTTCCACAGATAATGTGGATCATTTGACATTTCATCAAGATGAATCAGGCCATGGATCTCTGATGATGTTGTGGCCCCAAATTGCCGAGGTCACTGATAAGTTGCCGGTCTCTTCACATTCCTCTCAAACAGAAATGGTCCTCTTGAAAATGGTTTTTTAAAATGATCATTTCTTACTGCAATTTATTATCTCAGTTTTCCCAACAGTTCATTTGCTGGTTTGCTGTGAGGGAACTGTAAAAGACACCAAGTTTCATGACAAAACCTTATTCCATTTACTCACTTCATCCTTAGAATTTTTTCGCATTGTCAATGGGTTTTTGGGGTCATGTTGCCTCAATTTAAACAGTGGCTGAGAAGTCATCTGTTATAAATTTTTTTGTGGCCTGGGCTGTGAGAACCAGCAATAATCTCGTGGTCCTTAGGAACAGAAATTTGCTTCTAAGTGGCATTTTCTCCCCCCACAATTTTTTAACAGTGGGCTGAAAGTCCATTTTTATAATTTTTTGTGGTCATGGTGCTGTGAAATACAGCAATAAATCGTGGACCTTTGGAACAGAAATGTGGCTTCTAAGTGCATTCTCCCCTCACAATTTTTAAAGTGTCGAGAAGTCATTTGTATAAATTTTGGGTCATGCTGCTTTTGAAAATGCAGCAATACTAAAGTCCTATATCTAAAAAATGTTTCTAATAGACAATTGTTCTTCACAATTGCAAAATGGCTCAAGGGTCTGTTTTTGAATTTTGGGGGCATTTAGCTGTTACATGCAAGCTATAACTACAGGACCTAATATAAAAAAATTTGTTTCTAAAAGACAGTTGTTTCTTCACACATGTCAAAAAGGCTCATGGTCAAGAATTAGAAAATTTTTCGGAGCATTTATGTGCAGTGAAATAGCAGCTATACAATAGGTCCATTGTGAGAAATCTGTGTTTCAAACAGACATTTGTCCTTCACAATTGACAAGAGTGGCTCAAAGTGTGATGGTGCTGAAAGAAACAGGAATAGGTAGGACACAGTTAATGGACCACAGATTCAAAATACTTGTTTTTGCAAGATCTTTAAACATAGCTAGCAGTCCCTGTATTGAAACAAACCCATTTAAATACAATAAAAAAAAGAGAAACAAAGACAATGGTTGGATTCCATCCTATTTTAAAAATGTGTTTTTCTAGAAATAAACTACTACAAAAGCTGGTAAACAAAATTCTCTGAATTGTACAAGGGAGGTACAGGCAAACTTGACCCATGAAGTTATATTCAGGAGGACATGGAGTAAATGGAGCACGGACCAGAGAATCAAAGTACAGAGAAATTTTTCCCTCCCACACGTTGAGTAAAAAGAGAAAAGAATGCCAGAAAAAGGGCACCCTGGGTGGAACATGAGCGTTAACCACCAGTATTCCAAGTGGAAGCTCAATTGGTCCCCACTCATACGGAGGTGCAAGCGCTAACCCATGTCTTGACTGTGTACTAAGGTAGTGCTGGAGTCTTAACCTCACACTTCCGTCTTCCGCAAGCACTGCTTCAGCACGACTGATGTTCGTTGCAGGCGTCAAAAGGGCATTTTTACTGTGTATAAAGATGACGGACGCCACCTGGGCTCTCAACCGCACCCACAGTAACTCGGCCCTGGCTGCTGAACCTGCGAGTTAATAGATGAACAGACGCAAGCCAGGGATCTCAACTCACCGCAACCCACTGTAAAGTCTGGTAGCTGGACCTCCGTGTTAAAACAGATGGCTGACGGCAGCACAGGCTCCTCACGCGATAGGCGCAATCAGGGAGGCTTCAAATTTCTCTCAAATAATCAGATTTTGAAAAAGGTGATTTCTGAGAGGTTAAGTAGTGGGTCAAAAAGGGGTCCTAGGGCTGGACACAAATTGCAACAATTTAAGGCTTAAACATTTTCTGGTGGGCTGGAGTCACTATGGGGTTCGCCTCATTTGATCTCCAGGGGGGGAGGAAAAAGGGGTTTCCCCCTTTTGGGTCCCTAAACACTGAAGAAGAGGATATGGAGGAAAAATGAAACCATTATTGATTGGCAGAATCAGTCTCAGAAGCCAGAGACGGCAAATGTCTTCCACACAAAGAAGGTGTTTTTGGGATGATTAGGAACACTTTGTATTTACTTATGGGGTGTTTTGGACGAATTAAACACATCTACACGTGTAAAAATCACCTTTAAAAACTGCAGGAGGGGTGTATGTTTTATAAGATTATCAACACTTGAAAAAAAAAGGCAAATGATAATAATGTAAAACTATAAATAAACTTCCAAAATAAATATTGTAAACAAATGTCAGTTACCAAAAATAATCTAAATACCGTCACCGTACAAAATAGCATAGTGCCACTATTGTACTACGTGTGGATCAAACAGTATTAAAGGGTCATAGCTGTGTGCCCAGGACAATATAGTCCAATGTCCAGTTCAGACTAAAAGGGTGGTTCAAGACTCCTTTTCCCGGCACTTTTTAAATCAAGGAGGTCATGCAGGATTTAGGGGCTAATGCAGTCTCCCAGACAAGGATAGTCCAATTCCATTTCACAACTAAAATGGTGTTGAAAGACTCCTTTTTCCTGCACGTTTTTAAATCTGGGGATCATGCAGTTTGTGGGCCAGCTGTCCCCCAAGACAGGTATAAGGTCACTGTCCAGTTTCAAAACAAAATGGTGGTCAAAAGACTCCTTTTTGTGCACTTTTTAATCTGGGATCAGACAGGTTTATGGTCATTCGCGGTACAGGACAGATATAGTCAATGTCCAGTTCAACTCAATGGTGGTTCAAAGGACTTCTTTTGTGGCACTGTTTAATCTGTGGATCAGACAGGTTTAATGGTCATTCCTGCGGCGTACAGGACGATATAGTCCCCCCCCCAATGTCCAGTCCAACTAAAATGGTGGTTCGAAAAAGACTTCCTCTTTCTGGCACTTTTTTAAATCGGTGGTCAGAGAGGTTTAAATGGTCAACTCTGCGGTTACAACTAAATGGTGTTCAAAGACTCCTTTTTATCCGGCACTATTTTATCTGAGGGGTTCATGCAGGTTGGGGCTCATGCTGATCTCCAAGGACAGGTATAGTCAATAGATCCAGTTCACTAAAATGGTGGTTCAAAGACTCCTTTTTGTGGCACTTTTAAATCTGTGGATCAGACAGGTTAATTGTCATATCTGCGGTACCAGAAAGGATATAGGTCAATGTCCATCAACTAAAATGGTGGTCAAAGACACCTTTTTTGGTGGCACATTTTAATCTGTGGATCAGACAGGTTTAATGGTCATACTTCGGTACAGGACAAGAATATAGTCAAAGTCCAAGTTCAACTAAAATGGTGGTTCAAAGACTCCTTTTTATGTGGCACTTTTAATCTGTGGATCAAACAGATTAATGGTCATACTGCGGTACAGGACAGATAAGTCAATGTCCATTCAACTAAAAATGGTGGTTCAAAGACTCCTTTTTCCGGCACTTTTAAAATCTGGGGGTCATGCAGGTTTGGGGCTCATGCTGTCTCCCTGGACAGGTATAGTCAATGTAAAGTTCAACTAAAATGGTGTATGAAAGACTCCATTTTTCCGGCACTTTTTAATCTGGGGTCATGCAGGTTATGGGGCTCATGCTGTCTCCGGACAGGTAATAGTCCAATGTCCAAGTACAAACTAAAATGGTGGTTCAAAGACTCCTTTTTGTGGCACTTTTAATCTGTGGATCAGAAGGTTATTCATGGTCATACTGCGATACGGACAAGATATTGCCAATACCCAGTTCAAAACTAAAATACACCTTTTCCCCGTACCGGACAGATAAAGTCCCAATGTCCAGATTCAACTACAATGCAGGTTGAAAGACCTCCTTTTCCGGCACATATTTTAATCTGGGGTCATGCCAGGTTTGGGGCTCATGTAGTGGGCCCAGGACAGGTAATAGTCAATGTCCAGTTCAAACTAAAATGAGTTCAAAAATACTTTCCTTTTTTTTCCCCGGCACTTTTTTATACTGGGGTTCATGCAGGTTTGGGGCTCATGCTGTGGCCCAGGACAGGTATAGTACAATGGTCCAGTTCAACTAAAAGGTGGTTAAACCTCCTTTTTGTGCACTTTTCTAATTCAGGGGTTCAAGCAGGTTGGGCCATGCTGTCTCCCAGGACAGGTATAAGTCAATGTCCAGTTCAACTAAAATGGTGGATCAAAGACTCCTTTTTGTGGCACATTTTAATCAGGATCAGAACAGGTTAATATCATTCCTGCGGTACAGAAGATATAGACAATGGCCCCAGTTCAATCTAAAAAGGTGGTTCAAAGACTCCCTTTTTTAGTTGTGGCACGTTTTAATCTGGTGGATCACAGTTTTAATGGTCATAATGCGGTACAGGACAGATATATCAATGTCCAGTTCAACTAAAATGGTGGTTCAAAGAAACTCCATTTTGTGCACTTTTTAATCTGTGGATCAACAGGTTTAATGGTCCATACCAGCGGAACAGGACAGATATAGTCAATGTCCATTTCAACGAAAAAAAAGGTGGTTCAAAACTTCCTTTTTTCCGGCACTTTAAAATCGGGGGATCATGCAGTTGGGGGCTCCTCTGCCTGTCTCCCTGGACAGGTTAAGTCAATGTCCAGTTCAACTAAATGGTGGTTGAAAGACTCCTATTTTTCTCCGGCACCATTTTTAATCTGGGGGTCATGCACGGTTTGGGGCTCATGTGTCTCCCAGGACAGGTAATAGCAATGTCCCCAGTAACAAACTAAAATGGTGGTTACCAAAGACTCCACTTGCCTGGCACTTTTTAAATCTGGTGGTCAGACAGGGTTTAACGGTCATACTGCGTACAGACAGATTATAGTCAATGTCCTGTGTCAACTAAAATGGTGGTTCAATCAAAAGACTCCTATTTCCCGGCACTTATTAATCTGGAGGGTTCATTGCAGGTTTGGGAGCTCATTGCGGTCTCCCAGACCAGGTATAGTCAATGTACCAGTAACAACAAAATGTGGTCAATAGACTCCTTTTTGTGGCAACATTTTTAATCAGTGGAGCCAGACAGGTTTAATAGTCATATCTGCGGTACAGGAAAGATATAGTCAATGTCCAGTACAACTAAAATGGTGGTTTAAAGACTCCTTTTTGTGGCACTTTTTAATCTGATGGATCCGACAGGTTTAATGGTCATACAGCGGTACAGGACAGATATAGTCAATGTCCAGTTCACTAAAAATGGTGTTCAAAGACTCCCTTTATCTCCGTCCATTTTTTAATCTGGGTTCAAATGCAGGTTTGGCTCATGCTGTCACCCAGACAGGTAATAGTCCCAATGTCCATTCCAAACTAAAATGGTGGTTCAAAACTCCTTTTTTTTGGCAACTTTTTAATCTGTGGATCAGACAGTGGTTTTAAAATAAGTCATTTCTTCTGGCGGTACAGGAAAGATGATAGTCAATGTCCAGTTCAAACTGAAAATGGTTGGTTCAAAGACTCCTTTTTTGTGGCACTTTTTTAATCAGTGGATCCAGACAGGTTTAATGGTACATACTGCGTCAGGACAGATAAAGTCCAATGTCCATTCAACAAAATGTTGGTTCAAAGACCTCCATTTTGTGGCACTTTTTAATCTGTGGATCACGACAGGTTAATGGTCATAACTGCGGTACAGGATCAGAATATAGACCAATGTCTCAGTTCACTAAAATGTGGTTCAAAGACTTCCTTTCTCCGGCACTTTTAAAAATCATGGGGGTCATGCAGGTTTGGGGCACTGCTGTCTCCCTGGACGTATAGTCAATGTCCAGTTCAACTAAAATGGTGGTTGAAAGACTCTCCTTTTTTCCGCACTTTTTTAATCTGGGGGGTCATGCAGGTTTGGGGCTCATGCAGTCACCAGGACAGGTTATAGTCAAAGACCAGTACAACTACATGGTGGTTCACAAGACTCCTTTTTTGGGCACTTTAAATCTGTGGATCAGACAGGTTTAATGGTCATTCTGCGATACAGGACAGATATTGCCAATGTCCAGTTCAACTAAAATGACTCCTTTTCCCGGTACAGGACAGATATAGTCAATGTCCAGTTCAACTAAAATGCGGTTTGAAAAGACCCATTGTTTCCGGCACTTTTTAAATCTGGGGTCATGCAGGATATGGGGGCTCATGTTGTGCCCAGGACAGGTTAAAGTCAATGTTCCATTCAACTAAAATGGGGTTCAACAGACTCCTTTTTCCCGGCACTTTTTTAAATCTAGGGGTCATGCAGGTTTGGGGGCTCATGCTGTGGCCCAGGACCCAGGTATAGTCCAATGACCAGTTCAACTAAAATGGTGGTTCAAAGAAAGACTCACTTTTTGTGGGCACTTTTTAATCCTGTGGATTCAGACAGGTTTAGATGGTCATTCTGCGTGTGCAAGACAGATATAGTCAATGTCCAGTTCAACTAAAATGTGGTTAAAGACTCCTTTTTCCGGCACTTTTTTAAATCTTGGGGTCATGCAGGATTGGGTCTCATGCTGCGTTCCAGACAGGGATAGTCAATGTCCATAATCACAAATAAAGATGAAGAGTTCAAATCATACTCGGCCTTTGGCAACTTTAATTTGATGGGTGATGCAGTTTTAAAGCGTCAGGCTGAGGTACAAGACAGGGATAGAGAATGGTCTGTGACATTTATTTCTGTGACTTAATTTATAACCGTAAGTGTGTTGACTAAGATGCTCTATGTATCCATTTGACTGTTGTTGGATGTTAAATTCCAGCTTCTCCAGCCCTGTTTGGGTGTAATCATGAAGGTGTTGTTCCTCTCGCGCTAGACTTAATGGTCATCGGCGCTAATCTATCTATCGACTATCGGAAATCGTCTTGATAATTGCCGATATCGACTATCGACCCGATGACGATAGTCAACGTTATCGCTCATCACTACTCTTTAGCAGCAGAGGTCCACAAACAGACAAACACAGGGCTGTAGGCCAAAGCTTTAAAGGCCTGACACCAGCCTCACCAGGTGCATGGGAGTGGCCACCCAGCCTTCTCTTTGACCACTCCAGGAAAAGCCGACACCCGGACACAGCAACTGGAAACCGCATTCAATCATGCGTCAGCAGCATAGTGTCGCTGACACATGAAACTGTCGGCCTCTCGGTGACACGCGTCGGACCATATACTCCTTAACGCCATATAAGAAGGCACCCCTGGGGAAAAATACCTTCCCTCTGCATCTCTGCCTGTCACCGTCTCACAATATATATATATAGCATTAAAGGGGTTTTCTTGCACTTGTTTGCCCATCGGGGCATGATAAATGATAGAAGAAAAGAATCAAACCTCATTGATGTTGTCATTCTATTGCAGAGACTGTACCGGTGATCAGGGCTGTAGCTGTGAATGTCATTTGTTTGATTGTGAGACAGCTCAGTAAACACAGGCCACAACATCATGTGCACATGACCGACTGTGTGACAGAAGGACAGCGTCCATGAAGTGAGTATGATTCCTTTCTTCTATTTTTCATCATGTCCTGACAGACAAGCAAGCATTTTGAACAGTTGGAACATCCCTTTAAACATGCCTAATTGGTGCTGTTTGCTAGTCTATCAGTCTCCTGCAATCAGTGGTGTATGAAGTAACCATATAAAATTAGTAAAGGTCCTACTCCCCACAAACATACTCCATATTTATTAAAATTAAAGGCTAACATTCTTTCTTAAATGTTGTTGTCACGGTCGGAGATAGTGGATCCTCTGGACCGCCGCAAGTGATGGCGTAAGTCACGCCAGGGAGCGGAATCTAAGTAGGTCCCGGTTTTCACCAGAGCCCGCCGCAAAGCGGGATGGACTTGCTGCAGCGGGAGTCTAGCAGGTCGCTACCCCTGACGTGACTTCCTTGCGGAGGCAGCCGAGGTGTGGCGTGGTACAAAATCGTCAGGCAGGCTCATAGTCGGGGACAAGCAGGAGGTCAGGACAGGCGGCTATGGTTCGTGGTCGTGGACAGGCAGAAGGTCAGGGCAGGTGGCAAGATTCGTGGACGAGGAACGGAAGCAAACTAGGCTAGGAACGCGTTCTCTATAGGCTAAATGGCACTAAAGATCCGGCACATGACTCAGGAAGGGGCAGGCTTAAATAAGGGCAGTGACCGGCAATACCCAATTACCGGTGCACTGGCCCTTTAAATTTCACAGAGCCGGCGCGCGCGCCCTAGGGAGCGGGGACGCGCGCACCGGGGGACTAGAGCTACAGCAGGAGCGCGGCCGGGTAAGTAGGCGGGGACCCGGCCGGCAGGGTAAGCCCACCCGTGACAGTACCTCCCCCTGTCGGCCACACCCTCTTTCTGGCCTGAAGGAACTTCTGAATGATGTTACGGTCCAGAATATTGTCCTCTGGCTCCCAGGACCTCACTTCGGGCCCAAACCCCTTCCAGTCAATGAGAAAAAAAATGCTTCCCTCTGACCGTCTTCATATCTAGAATCTCTTTTACCGTAAAGACATTGGTGGCATCGGCCTCAGGAGTGGGGGGAGAAACTACCCGAGAGAAGCGATTTAGAATGTCCGGTTTTAGAAGAGAGACAGGGAAAGGGATTTGGGGAACCCGCTTTAGTGGGAGGATGGGGGAGCTTTTTTTGCCACTGGTTAAATGCGCTTAAGAAACCCTCGAAGGGGCCCCAGGAACCGGGGACCCAGCTTTTTAGCGGGGAAAACCCTTAAAAACGGAAAAATTTTGGGCCGACAACCCCCACCTTGTCCCCCCGGGAATAAGGGAGGGGGGCGGGGGGGTCTTTGCTTTTGTCATTTGCACTTGGGTTTTCGGGGGGAAAAGCCGGGGTTTGGAAAAAGGGCATCTGTTTCCCAGATGGCTGCAGGGTCCTGAACCCGGGTTTCCTCCATGGCGGGGCCTCAGGGGGGCACGAAAGGGGGGAAAGGGTGGGGGGGGGAAATTTCGCCCATAGACAAAAAAAAGAAAGGACCCGCTCCCAGACCCCCGGGGTCCCAAGGAGTTATGGGAAAAAACTCGGGCCCCGGGGAAAAAAAACCCTAGACCAAATCTTTGGCCCCAGAGACAAATTGGCGCAGGTAGGGGCCCGGGGTCTGGTTAACTCCTCTAAAACCTGCCCATTAACGGGGGGGTGGTGGGCCCGAAGAAAAGCCCAGTTTCATTGTAGTTTTTGGGCAGGGGGGAGCGCCAGAATCGGAGAAAAAATTGGACACCCCCGGTCCGACATATGTGCCGAGGGAGCCATGCAGCCCGGAAAAAGGGTAGAAAAAATGACTGCAAGGGGAGGGGCGGGGGGTTTGGACCCGGCAGGGGAATAAAGTGAATATTTTTAAAAAAGGGGTTTTTTTAAACCCCACCCAGATCACGGTTTTAAACCGGGAAAAAGGAAGGGGAACCCGTGATAAAATCCAGGGGCCTGGGGGTTTCCAAGGACAGTTTGGGTTATCGGTAGGGGGAAGGGGGCAGCCCTGCCGGTTTGAGACGAGGGGACTTTTTCCCGGGGCACAGGAAGCGCGGGATTCCACAAACCCTACAAACACCCGGGATTTGGACTCGGCCCCCAGAAAAATCGAGAGATGAGGGAGCGGGGGACCCTGCATCCTGGGGTGCCCCGCCTTTTGGGGAGCAATGACCCCATGCCCGTATCTTCTTCTAAAGACCCTGGGCAAACGAAATGTTTTGGCCAAAGGGAATACGCTGTAGGTTTCCCAGGTTGCGGGGGGGAGATGACCGGGTTTCGGGAAAGGAAAATGTGCCCCCTTTGGGTGTAATCGTCCCCATTTCACACCCGAAGCCCGGGAGAGAGCTTTGGGCCCTTGACATTTCGTTCCGCAGGGCAAAAAATAAAAGAAAAAAATTAAATGGGGGAAAAAAAGGGGGGGAAACCAACGACCTGGCGGGTTTTTAAGGGTTTGGGGAGCGGGTCTGGGAGATAAAACAGGTTTTTTAAATAATCTGCCCTTGGGTAAACGAGCCCCCTCCAAGAGTTTCCCGGCCATTCCTCCAGAGCCAGCTTGAGGGCCGAAAACCCTTTTTCGTCGTTTGGAAATTTCCTTTCGCAGAGGAAAAACTTTAGAAAAAAAAAAGCGAAAGTGGAGGGTCTTGCCTTTGGGCCCTTTCGGGGAGAGAAACGGCCCCGGGCCCAAAGGGGGCGTCGCCCTCGAAAAAAAAATTGGTTTCTTTGTATCTGGCCGGGGGGGAGCACAGGGCAGGGGGGGAAGGGAAGGGATTTTTAATTTGGGGGGGGAAGGGGTTTCCCTCTGCTGCTGGTGGCCGAGTTTGGTATTGGCATTTTTCTTGGTCAATCCCAAAAAAGGGGAAAGAATACCAGGAGGAGAAATTGGGGTAAAAATTTTGGGGTTGTAAAATTTGGGCGAACCCCAGGAATCTTTGTATGGTTTTGGGAGCCCCATAGGGCGGGGCCCAAACTGTGGGACGGGCAGCCCTTTTTCGGGGGCCCCATCTGCGGGCCCCCCTTGGGAAAAAAGATGTAGCCAAAGGGAATAAAAGGCCCTTCTGCGAAGGAACAGACACTTCCCTCGAGCTTAGCATAGGGGGGTTTTGGCCCTTAGATGTCTTGGGGAAACCTGCTTTACTGAATTTTGGATGGGCCCTCAAATGGGGGGAAAATACCAGAATATCATCCAGGTAGACAACCACGCACTTTTTAACAGGGGGTCCCAAAAGATTTTCTTTGAAAAATTTTTGGGAAAGAAAAAGCTGGGAAAGCAGAGTCCGGGGGCATGCCCAAAGGGTACTGTAGTGCCCATCGCAAAGTGTTAAGGGGGTTTTTTCCATCCTTTTCCCCCTAAATTTATCCGTATAAAGGTTTAAATAAGTCCCCCGCGGTTTCGGGTTTAGTAAAAATCATTGGCCCCTCGTAGCCAGTAAAAAACCCCCTCCGGGGTTCAGGGGCAGAGGATATGGGTTTTTTTAAACCGGACCTTGTTGAGGGCCCCCGATAGTCTAGAGGGACATGGGGAACCGCCTTTTACCCACGAAAAAAAACCCCCGCCCCCGCTGGAGAGGGGAATTGCGAATAAAAACCTTTCCCCTTGATTTTAGGTAGACATAGCCAAGGTCCCCCGGTCCCAAAGGGGGTAAACCCTACCCCGGGGAGGAGACCCCCCCGGGCAGAAGATCAATAGGACAGTCTTTTGGGTGATGGGGCGGCAATGTCCCCCCTTGTTCTGGAGAAAAAACGGTCTGAAAAGGCTTGAAATGGCGGGGGAAAGGGCCCACCAGGGGACTTAGACGGCACAGAAAAAGCGTAAGCCCCGGCGGCCCCAACCAAACAGCGAAAATGCCACTCCGCCCCCCAACCCAAAGATTTCCCGCCCGTTGCCGGGGGAGCACGGGGGCAGGGGCGCTGCCCCCGGGGGAGCCCCCAGGAGAAGGGACGGGGAAGGGAAACGGGTTAGCACTTAAAAAAAAAGGGTTTTCCCTTGGGGCAAAACCCCCTTATTTGGGGTGGCCCAAGAGGTCAGGGGGGAACCCCGTTTTGGTCCCGGAAAATTCTCTCCAATGCGAGGGATGGTAGAGGGGTTCTCCGGGGCCCCCAATGGGTTTTGGGCGGGGGGACACCAAGGGAAAGCTCCAAAAAATTTCCAGCTGACCCAAGCCCGGGAAAAGGGGCCCATCAACGTGAAATGGGAACCTGCCCAGTGCTGCGAAAACCGGGCATGGTCAGGCGAGGAGAGGCCTTGCTCCACCTAGTAAAGGCCCCCCCACGTACCCTAAAAGCCCCCTTTTTTTCGGACGCTGAGGACGCGGTGGGAGGATCTGCGAAAGGGTTTCCTGAACTGCCCCGTACAGACAAGATTCCCCTTCCCCCGTCTTCGGGTTTTAGTTTTCCGGGCGCGGGACAGGTGGCCCTATCCACTTCCGGGTTCTCCTCGGCCCAAGAGATGGAGAGGGAAACTGTGGGGCCCTTTTTTAAATACTGGACCCAGACGAGGGGGGAACGGCGGGTCTAGCCTGTTCTCGTTTTTTCCCCCAGATTCATCCGGTGGTTTTCCGAAAAACCCAAAAATGCAACCCCGAGAGGCCCCGGGAAATGGGGGGAAAGGGAGAAAAGGGGTAAACTCAAAAAAGACGGGGGGCCCCCGGAAACCCGGGGGGAAACCTTGATGGGGCTGGAGGGGCCCCCTTCTTGAAGGGGCAGTAAAAACCCCTTCATTCCACATAACTCAGAACCAAAATGCGGAAACAAAACGGCTAATCCCTACAGGAGCCCCCCTTGGCACAGGTTTAAAATCGGTCTCGGCAGAAAAGCCCGGGCAGTTCCTCGGAAAACACCCCCGGGAACTCGGGTAAAGGAATGTATTTAAGGGTTTGGTTGTGATGGTTTCGCCCCCTGTCCCAGAGGGGGGGTTACCCCGGGCCCAGGGCTTTCTCGGGGGAAAAGGGCTGAGCCCGAACGCCCCCTTTTGGGACTGTTTGGAAAAAATTTTGGTTCCCCCATAAATTTCCCAATATCGGGGAAAATCATTGGGTGTTTAAAAGCCCCTGCAACCTTGGAATCCCCCCCAAAAACTTGGACGGCATAGAACCAGATGGAGCCGGAACCGAAGGAGCAGGGGGGGAAGCCGCGGGAAGCCACGGGAGCGGGTTTGCTGCTGCTGAGGGGCCCAGGGAAAGCTGCTTCTTTGGCCCGGAGGGGAGGGCTGAGTTGCGGGGCTTGTGAGCGATCTGTTGCACTCCCTGAGCCACAAGGGTTTTGGTGAGGTCAACTTTCGGGGGGAAAGAGGGCCCCTTTTGGGGGGATCCATGGCCAATCTTATGTACGGTCGGAGGGTGGATCATTTTGGAACCCCCGAAAAGCAAAGGGGGCTTAGGCCCGCCAAAGGGACCCGGAATTTAATTATTTTCCCGCTTTTTCACCAGACCCCTGTTTAAAAAGGGGGTTTGGACTTGCTGCGGCGGGGTCTACCAGGTCGCCCCCCCCTGACGTGACTTCCTTACGGAGGCAGCCGAGGGTAGTGTGGACAAAATCTTTCGGGCCCGGTCTTTAGTCGGGGACGGCGGGAGGTGGGGACGGCGGCTATGGTTGTTTTGGGGATAGGCGGGAAGGTCAGGGGGGGCAAAGTTTTCCCGTGGTCGAGGAAGGAAAAAAATGGAAAGGAACATGGTAAATCGAAACTGGGCAGGAACCCCTTTCTTTTAACTAAATGGCCAAAAAGATCCGGCAAAAGGGATCAGGAAGAGGAAAGGCTTAAATAAGGGCAGTGACCGGCAATCCCCAATTTAAACCGGGTGCCCCTGGCCCATTAAATGCCACAGAGCCGGCGCACTTTGCGCCCTAGGGAGCGGGGAAAGCCCCATGCTGGGGGAACGGGGAGCAGCAGCAGGAGTGCGACCCGGGGTAAGAAAGGGGGGCCCCGGGAGGCGGGGGTGGCTTTTGCCCCCCGCCTAAACTTGGGGGGCGGTCCCCGCTGTTGGCGGGGCCCACGGGTGTGCCTCCCGATCCGGGAGGGGGTGAAGGCCCACCTTTGGACGTTGTTCCCAAATGTTGCTTCCCTGAGCCTGCTCTTCACACCCAGTTTTCAGTTTCCCAACCCCGGGTTTAGGTTTTGTTGGGTGGGTCTACGGGCAATGATGGCTTTACCACTCTGCTTTTTCCTAGCTGGGGCCTTTCAATGGGGGAAAATTGCTAAGGGAAGGGGGTTTAAACAGTAGGGAAAAAGGTAAACGAGCCCCAAAAGGGGTTAAATTTTGGGATAAACAAGCTTTTTGTTTGCGGTGGGAAACCAAAAATTGGGCAAATTGTTTTCAACAAAGTGGAATTCGTTTTAAATTCGGGAAAAACTTCGGTTCTGAACAAAGGGGTCAAATTTTTGGGGGTATTCGGGTAAAACGAAGTGTGCTTTTGATTGTTTAAAATGGCTGCAGCACAGGGCGTTACTTTGGGGCAAAGCCCTTGGGGGGGAAAAAAGGGCCATAGCCTGCATGACATGGGGCAGAGATAAAAGGCCAATCAAGACCGGGGGGAAATTCGGGACGTCCCCCAACGCACTTTTTAAAATCCGGGCGTAAACGTTGGGGGTCTAAAACCCCTTTAAAATGTACTGATTGGGGAAGGGTGTTTTCCCACGGCGCTTGTATAGCTTTACTGAAGAACTGATTTTTTCCCGCATTTTTTGGGGGGGGGACCCCCAGCTTGTCTCAGAGACTGCTTTTTTAAAACTTTCTAATTCTGATTTTTTTGGGGTTTATTGAATCGGGAAGCCAGTGGGGTGTCCATTGCAACGGAAAATATCATTTTAATGCTTTTCTGCCCACAGCACATTAAATATCCAAGGGGGATCAAAGGCCTGTTCCTTTTGTTTTTAAAATTTAAAGAAAAAAACGTTTTTTACAATACAAATCCCCACTTCATTTTTGGCTGCTCAATTTTTTGGCGCAATTTTTACATCCAGGTTTTTTAACCCATTGTTCTGGGGTTGTGGTGACTAAAAAAAAAACCGCCCTTTTTTAAACCCGCAAAAAAAAAACATTTTTCCTGAGCATAATTCAAAAAGCGAAGGTTAATTAAAATTTTTTTTCCCCCTTGTTGGGAAATGTAAAAAAACGCCATTTTTTTAAAACGCTACAAAAACTGTAGGGTTTTTGGTTTCTCAATTGTTTGGTGCAATTTTAAAATCCCGGGGTTAAGTAGGCAAATTTTTTCTGCAGTTTGTACTCATAAAAGAAACTTTTTTTTTTCCCCCTCCACAGAAGAAAATTCTGTGCATAATTCATATCCGAAAGGGGGAAATTTAAACCTTTTTGTGCTTTTATAATTTAGTAAAAATTTTCACCCGAGTTTTAAACGGGACATACAAAATTTAATTTTTCCTGCCCATTTTGGAGCCAAATTTTTATACAAGGGGTTTCCCAAAACTTGTTACTGGGGTTTTTTTTGGGGTCCCAAAAAAAAGGGGTGTGTATTTTTTCATATTTCAGATATCTTCATTAAACAGTGTTTTGTAATTTTAAAAAAAAACGTATGGGCAGACAAAAAGGTGGCAGGCTCTTCAAAAACCCGCGAGGTGGGAAGCACAAAATTCCAGGGAAAGGTTTTTCATTTACAGCAGGGGGCATCTTTGGCCCCCAATGCCCCGCTGTCATCTTTGCCGGTGGGTTTTGTTCAGCAAACCCAATGGGTTTTTTGATTGGTTTTACTAGGTCAATCCCCCCTTTTCCCCCCAGATGAATCGGGCAACCCCAGCCCAAAAGTCGGTGGGAACGTCAGACACAACCCTTGTTTGGGTTTGGGCCCGGGAAACGGGGCAGCGGCCCTCAAACTGCCCCAAACCCCCCCCCTGTCCCCTCCTTTTTCCCCCAGCCCAGAGATCTTAATATGGGGGTTCTTGGGGTCCGGGGGCCACTATTTTAGCGAGGTGAACAAATTTTAGGAGGGTAGTCAGCCCGCTACTTGGCAGCGAAGAAAAGGGGCCCCCAAACCCCCGCCCTTTTTGCAGTAGGCGGGGAAAGTAAAGGTTTTTGAGAAACGGGGATGGGAGATCCCTGTTTTTGGGGGGCAGCCTTGCATACCCAAAACCCTGGGGTTTAGGGCAACAGTGAAGATGAAAAAACCAAAAAAGAAGATGTAAACCCACCGCACTTTGGGAAACCGGGTGAGGCAAGGGGTTTTATCTTTGTCAGGAAAAAGGGGCTTTAGTTGCCCCGTAGGCAGCGGCCCTAGGCAAGGGGGTTTTTGTGGCCGTGGAAATCAGCGAGATAGGGAGCAGGGGTGAGGTTGGGGCCTAGTGGCCAGCGGTAAAAAAACCCCCATCGCAGGTTTCCAAAAAAGTACGGGACAGGGGGTCAGCGGGGGCGCCCCGGGGAGAAGGGCACTCAATTTCGGAGTGGGTTGGCCCTTAAAAAACTGATTAAATCACGGGGTGGCGTTCTTTGCTAAGAAAAAACCGGAGGAGCCGAATAGGGTATATGTAGGGAAAATTTTAGGCCGAAAGTGGAAACGTGGCCCCGGGACTAAAGTTGGAACCCTGGCCCCCGTCAACACAAACAGCGTCACCCCCGGTGGGCCCCGGGAAAAAAACATTTACTCAGATGTGGTGGGCCCTTTCCCGCCGCCGCAGAAACAGCAGAGCAGCGCCCCGTGGGCCCCCGCATGGCCCTTTCCGGGCCCCGTCCCAAGGCTCCACCCCCTCTCAAAGGGGGCTGTTTCTCTTTTGGAAAACATCCCCCGGCCAGATTGGCCCCCTGCTTCCCCGCCAAATCCCTGGCGCCAGCAGTCGTTCACGAGGCGGGTTGCAAAGGGGGACAACATAAGCGTTTCCCAAACCCTCCTAAAGGGGGCAGAAGTGACCGTGCCCTGTCCAAGTTGTTGGTGCTGGGAGCCCCCCCTTTTCCCCAAAAGGTGGGACTCTGCCCGTTCAGAGAAAAATTTGGTTGTGCCCGGGGCCAGATGGAAGTTCCAACCGTAAAAAATTTTTTTCCAAAAAAGGGATACCATCATCCAGCCTTCATAAATATGTAGAACAGAAAGGGGGGCCAGTCCTTGAGCTTATCAGTTTGTTCCAAGGTGCACGGCAAAACCGCGGACGTCTAGGCTGTAACTTCGGTCAGGGGCCCCCACTGTCCTTTAAGGCCCACTGGGTGAATGTGCTTCCCGCCCCCGGCACAAACCCAACCAAATTTGGGCAGGAGGAAAAGGGCCCCTTTCTCCCCCAAAGTTGTTTAAAAAAATACGGGTCCCCGCGCCATGTCCCCCTCCTCCTCCTCCCCCCACCACCACCATTTTCAGCCTCCAAAAAGTACTGCCCCCATCATACCACATGTGTAGGGCACAGCGGTTGTCACGCAGTTTCTACACCTTTGGGTTGCCTCGGCAACAACCCTCACAGGGGAGGAACTGCTCAGCGTCATGCAGCAAGAAATCGATGTGTGGCTTTCTCCCCCCAAAAGGGAAAAAAGGGAAAACCCTGGGGGACACAATGAGAGGAACATGGTTCCCCGCTGCAACCCCAAAGGGGGATGGTCCCCTGCGCCCCGCATGGCGCAAAGTGTTCAATTTGGTTGTGAAAAAATTCCCGAAGGGCTTCCACCGTTTTTCAAAGATTCTGGAAAAATTTGGCCCGGAAAATGTGCATGCACTTCACCCTTCCCACAAAGCCAGGAAAACCCTTTCCCCGAGTTGGGAGGGCAGAATGGCCCCCCCCCCAAAACACTCTGATTTGCGATGTTTCCCCCCCGGGGAAATTTCCCGCCTTCACGTTGGGACCCACCCGTAAAGAAAAGAGAAAGGCCTTTTAAAGATTTTGATGGAAACCAGGCGGAAAGGAAATACTCTCCTGGTAAAATTTGATGTCAGCCAGTGGAAAAATCTTTCGTGACACCTTTCCCTTTTTTTTGAGGCCCCTTTGAGGAGGCCCTTATTTGTCAGTACCCGGGCTAAGGGATGAATAAAAACATTCCCCTGCTTCGTCCAGGAAAAAGATGCTAAAAAAATCTGTCTGGGGGGGGGACTGGAGACGTGGCAAACAACTTGGGCCACAAGAGTCCGGGGGGGACTGAAAAAGGAGGGGGAATTGGTTTCAGAAACAAAAGTCTGGTGAAATGAGTGGGTTTTTCTAAACCCGGTTCGCCCCAAGAGAGGATGAGCAGGACAGTGGAGGAGGTAGATAGATATGGGAAAAACGAGGCAAAAAACCCCCAAGCAAACCGTGGCAGGGATTTAAATGGAGATGAAGGCAGGGGGCCCCCCGGGGTCACCTTTTGGGGAGAGGGCCCCGCAGACTGAAATTGCCTTGGGTAGTGACCCGGCCGAAAAGTCGCACCGGCAGGGGATGGCCCCTTGGGTCTTACCCTTTTTTGGACCCCCGCTAACCCATCCAAAAAAAAGGGAGCCTTTTTTTTCCCCGCTATTGAGAGGTAGGACAAAAATCCCAAAAAACTATAGGGGAAAACCCCGTAGTCATTTTGGGCCCCTGGGGTATGTGCCCGCAAACCCTTCCCCCCCCTCGAAAGGTTGACGGGGGGTTTTTCAGCGTCATTACTTTCTGCCTCGGTTTCTTTGGGGGAAAGGGGGGGGTAGTAAACAATAACCCGCTCCATTTTAGGGAGCAAACCCAAGTCTGGAGTCCAAAGATGGAAATTTTCCCTTTTCCCCGCCTAGTGAGGAGGGCAGTGCCACAGCACAGGGAGAGGACCTGGAGCAGACCCCGAAAAAAAACAGGTGGTGGCCTACTTGGACACACTCTGCCACCCCCCGTTAGAAGGGTCCCCTGGACCTAGGCAGCCCAAACTGGATGTGTGGCCCCCAACTTTCCGGTTTGGGAGTGGGGAAACCTTTTCCTGCCCCCCAGTTGTTTTGGCATCGGGGTGGGTGGTTTGTGCGGCGGAGGCCATCGTTACCCCAAGGAGAACCCGCTTCTCCACGGGAAATGGGCAACGACTGACCTTTCTCCAGATCAATCAGTCGTGGAATCGGCCAGGATTGCCACACACCAATGCCTTACGCGTCAGACTACAACAACCATGATGCATCACCCACACTGTGAGAAATGAGTCTGGGTTCAAACTACCTGCCTCAGCCACTATTCTGTTGCCGCCACCCGCCTGATGCCACACATCTGCTGACAGTTTCTCCATCTGCCACCAACCATCTTTACCAGGGACTGGTATTGCCACCCACCTCCACACTCTGTCATTGTGCAACTTTATGACCTCATGCTGCTGCTGATGCTGCTGCCGTGACCTGCACACTGTGTCATTGTGCCACTCTCTGACCTCATGCTGTTGCTCCTGCCGCCGTCACCTCCACTCTCTGTCATTGTGCCACTCTGTGGCCTACTCCAGTTTTTGCCACCTCCAGAATGTCATTGTGCCACTGTCTTACCTCATGCTAATGCTGTGGCTGCTGCCGTGACCTAGACACTGTGTCATTGTGCCACTCTGTGGCCTATTCAAGTTTTTGCCACCTTCAGAATGTGATTGTGCCACTGTCTGACCTCATGCTGCTGCCACCGTCAACTTCACTCTCTGTCATTGTGCCACTCTGTGGCCTACTCCAGTTTTTTCCGCCTTCAGAATGTCATTGTGCCACTGTCTGACCTCATGCTGCTGCCGCCGTCACCTCCACTCTCTGTCATTGTGCCACTCTGTGGCCTACTCCTGTTTTTGCCACCTCCAGAAAGTCATTGTGCCACTGTCTGACCTCATGCTGCTGCCGCCGTCACCTCCACTCTCTGTCATTGTGCCACTCTGTGGCCTACTCCAGTTTTTGTCCCCTACAGAATGTCATTGTGCCACTGTCTGACCTCTTGCTGCTGCCTCCGTGACCTCCACTCTGTGTCATTGTGCCACTCTGTGGCCTACTCCTGTTTTTGCCACCTCCAGAATGTCATTGTGCCACTGTCTGACCTCATGCTGCTGCTGTGGCTACTGCCGTGACCTCCACACTGTGTCATTGTGCCACTCTGTGGCCTACTCCTGTTTTTGCCACCTCCAGAATGTCATTGTGCCACTCTCTGACCTCATGCTGCTGATGATGTGACCTCCACACTCTGTCATTGTGCCACTCTGTGGCCTACTCCAGTTTTTGCCACCTCCAGAATGTCATTGTGCCACTGTTTGACCTCATGTTGCTGCCGCCGTGACCTCCACAATGTGTCATTGTGCCACTCTGTGGCCTACTCCAGTTTTTCCCACCTCCAGAATGTCATTGTGCCACTTTCTGACCTCATGCGCTGCCCCCGTGCCCTCCACTCTGTGTCATTGTGCCACTCTGTGGCCTACTCCTGTTTTTGCCACCTCCAGAATGTCATTGTGCCACTGTCTGACCTCATGCTAATGCTGTGGCTTCTGCCGTGACCTAGACACTGTGTCATTGTGCCACTCTGTGGCCTACTCCTGTTTTTGCCACCTCCAGAATGTGATTGTGCCACTGTCTGACCTCATGCTGCTGTGGCTGCCGCCGTCACCTCCACACTCTGTCACTGATGTTGCCATCTGAGCCCTCAGCTTGTTTTTTTCCAGCTGTCGCTGCCATGACTTTATTAGGCTACATTCCCCCTTCAGTTTTTTGGTCAGTTTTGCCCTCTTAAGTGCCCAGGGAATTTTATAGTGAAGCGATTCTAAGAGCGGCGGCAGTCATGTGCATGTCATACTAAAACACAACATTGTATGAAGACCAAACCAAGCTCCCTCTGCATATCTAGCATTGGCACAACATTCTACAGCACCCCGCAAGCTCTGTGCAGCCTGGAAATAGCTGTTTTTTAACGTGATTCATCCCGAAGTAATTCGGACGGAAGTTATTTTTTGTCGGGAAATTCGGCGAAGTGAGAGAACCGAATTTTGAGAAATTCGCCCATCTCTAGTGATAACACATAGCATGGAGTGATTTCACCATGTTCAGATGGGGCAGATGGAGCAATGAGAGCAGAGAGAGGAGGTTAATAAGCTATAGAAGCTTGTGTACTCAAGCAGGAGGTAAAATCTGCTCCTTTTCTGAAAGGAATCAAAATCGGAAAAGCAATGTATTTGCCAACAGTCGTTATTTACCTTTGCCTACATGTTAAAAGCTAATCATTGTGGTGAGAAAACCTCTTTTAAGTTCCAATCAAGCAATCGTCTAGCCAACCTCAAAAAAAGAAAATATCAAATGTCTTAATTTATATACACGTGATGTTTTCCTTTTAAAAGCAGTTTCACTTTGCCCTATGTTCAAATGGTAGAAAGTTACACAACTGTGATTCCTACTGAAGTCAGCATCAGCTGTAAACGTATTGCCCTATAGTAATAGCAACATACAGTAAATATTTTTGGACGTATGTTGTGAGATCTGTACTGAAGTTGGCCATAGGAGTACAATTGTGAATAAGAATGTTCCCCATTAAAATAAGTTCACCAGTTCCAGTTCCATAATATATGGATATTTTTCTTTCTGATTCTGAGCTTCTACTGGCATCAGAGTTGGGACACAGCAAAATAATATGCATAAATACAAGTTAGAATTGCCCTCATTACTGCTTTTAACATTTTTATAGTGAAATGACATTGAAATTGTATTTTATTTCTTAACCTAAGCACTAGATTAAAACGGTTTTACAGTGTCCCTGAGACATTGAATTGTTTTTTCTTGTGCATATTGTTCATATAATTTGAAAGAAAAATCCTTCATCCCAAAGATGTTGTTTAGTTGTTTTGTGTGGGAGTTATTTACATATTTTTTGCCATACTGTATGTACCGGTTACTTAAAACTTAAAAGAAAAAAGACACCAAGGCCTAGACACACTATGGGCTTGAGGCAAAACCAAGGAATTCCTAGAAAAGATATTAAATTTGCAGTAATCATAAATACATATTTTTACCAGTCACCTCTCTAGATCTTCCTGCACATTTTGATGGGTGGCTACCACAGGCCAAATCTTCAGCCTGCTTGCCTGATAACTAACCAGAGCTGCTGTAGATGACTTCAGATTCTGCTAATTAGTCCCTAACTGGTAAAGAACTTTTAATTTGGAGAGACAAAGACCTGTTTGCCACTACAGAATAAAGCCTTGTATCTGGCAAAGGAAAACTATAGCCCAGCAGTGTTTCTCTATTTTGGTCCTGCCTGCATCTGTTCCCAGAAAGAAAGGGAGTTCAGATCCTTGACACTAAGGTCACTGAGGTTCCCAGTGACTATAGCACTGATCCAACACAGAAGAGAAATAACCCCTGGCATCCAGGGACTCACAGGAGATGTCTTATCTGATCAGTCATTCCCTGAATCATTTTTTTCCGTTTTCTTCTCCATCCAGTCTAGACCACCATGACGACTTCTCTCGGCCACAAATTGTCCCTGCAGAATTTACGTAACAAACATCTTAGACTTCTCCCTTTATCAGTACTTCACTACCGATTCCTACCTCTGTTATGGGTGCCCCCATTAAGTAAGTCGGTAGTAATGTTGCCCACCATTATGTAGGCAGGTATCTAGACCCCAGCAGGTAGATATACAGCTCTTTGTAGGTAGATATGATGCCCCCTGTAATCAGGTTTACAGCACCCTGTTGGTCAATTTACAGTCCCCTGTAGATATTCTGCCTGCTTTAGGTAGGTATACAGCTTCCTGTATGTAGATATACTGTCCCCTGTAGGTACTACTCCCTGTATGTATAGCCCCCTGTAGGTAGATATATAGTGCCCTGTAGGCACAGGTAGATATACTAGCCCCAGTAGATAGGCTCCTATAGGTAAAATGCCCCCTGTTGCTATGCCTCTGTAGGTAAAATGCCACCTGTAGATCATAGGTCCCTGTAGCTAATATGCCCCCTGGAGGTAATATGCCCCCTGTAGGTAATATGCCCCTGTAGGTAATATGCCCCTTGTAGGTTACAGCCCCTTGTAGGTTATAGCTCCCTGTAGGTTATAGACCCATGTAGGTTATAGGCCCCTGTAGGTGATATGCCCCTGTAGGTGATATGCTCGCTGTAGGTTATAGGCCCCTGTCGGTTATAGCTCCCTGTAGGTTATAGGCTCCCATAGGTTATAGCCGTGTGTAGGTTATAGGCCCCCGTTACACTATAGACCCCCTGTATATAGCCCCCTGTAGGTTATAGGTCCCCTGCATATAGCCCCCTTTAGATTATAGGCCCCACTATATAGCCGTCTGTAGGTTATAGGTCCCCTGCATATAGCCCCCTTCAGATTATAGGCCCCACTATATAGCCATCTGTAGGTTATAGGCCCCCTGAAAATAGTACCCTGTAGGTTATAAGTCCCTGTATATAGCCCCTTGTAGGTTATAGGCCCCATGTATATTGCTCCCTTTAGATTATAGACCCCTGTATATAGACCCCTGTAGGTTATAGGCCTCATGTTTATAGCCACCTGTAGGTTATAGGACCCTGTATATAGCCCCCTGTACGTTATAGACCCCTGTATATAGCTCCCTGAAGGTTATAGGCCACTGTATATAGCCCCTGTAGGTTATAGGCCCCTGAATATAGCTCCCTGTAGGTCATAGGCCCTTGTATGCAGTCTTATGTAGTCCCCTGGAGTTTATAAGCCCCTGTATATAGCCACTTGTAGGTTGTATGCCCCTGTATATAGCCCCTTGTAGGTTATAGGCCCCATTTATATAGCCCCCTGTATGTTATAGGCCCCTGTAAATAGTCCCTGTGAGTTAAAATTATTAAAAAATGTTACTCATCTTTCCGCGCTCCCCCGCTGGAGACCTCGCTCAGGGATTTCCTAGGCCGGAAGCCTACGGGCATTCAGCCTGGGATATACAGTGGAGCAGAAGGTGATGACATCATCTCCTGCGGTGCTTAAACACACAGCGGCTTCAGGCCTGCACACAGACGTGCTGCCTGGACTTGCCACTGGGGCAGAGTCACAACACTGGTAACTGCCTACCTTGTCCAATGGCAAAGATGACCCTGCTCTAGAATCATTCCTTTGCTACAATATGGTACTGTCTAAAGCTTCTTTAACCCCTTAAGGATCCACCTATAATAAGGAGCAATATTATTTTATTTTTAATTTTTTTTTATCATCCTATTTAACCCCTTGCTGACACAGGATGTGTTGGTAACCCCACTACATAGGAGGCTGATTGCAGCTGACACCTGCTGTTAACAGCAGGGAACAGAGCTGACTCCTTTCGCTGTTGTTTAACCGCTTAGAAGCTGAGGTGATTGTGTCCACGGCTTATAAATAAATAATAAACAGTGCTGAATACCGTTTCCCATTCAGATCGAAACCCCCATAGCAAGATCCCAGGGTGCCGATTAGTTAAAATTGTGGCTGGAAGCATTACGAAGGTCTCCATCGCTGCCATGTATGACCCAGGCAGGAAGCGATAGAACCTCCATCTTTGCACATCTTTCTGCATTGTTTATACAATGCATAAGGGTGTACAGATGATCACGCCCCCAAGTTGTCAAGTACCCTAGGTGGACTGAAAGTTACATAAAAAAAAATGTTTAAAAGTATAAAGATAAATAAAAGTAGCAAAAGTTCAAATCATCCCTTTTTTGCCATTTTACAAATAAAATAATAATAATGGTGATGAAAAGTTACACATAATTGGTAAAAGTCGATCTATTAAAATATGACATTGTTTATCTCATTTGAACACCGTAGAAGACAAAAAAGTTTCAGACACCAAAATTGTGGATTTTCCCATAAAAATTGGAATAATCAGTGATCAAAGAGTTGCATCTATCCTTAAATGCTACCAATTTGAAAGAACACTTTAGCCTGCAAAAAATGCACCCTTATGCAGGTTGATAGGTGCACTAAAAAAAAAAAGTTGGTAGTAGAAAATGGTGCTGCAGTACAAATTTAAGAAATAGAGAATGTTTGCATTTTTTACAGTACTAAAGCATAACATAAACCCTACATATTTGGTTTTGCCAGAATCATATTAACCTGCAGAATACAGATAACACATTATTTACACCAAAGAGTGAACGTGATAAAAATAAAATCCCCACAAACATGGCACAGGTATGTTTATGTTCACATTTTGCCTTACTTAGAATTTTTTTTCCGGTTTCTCAGTATATTCTATGGTACAATCAATGACACCAGTAGAAATTACATCTTGTCACGCAAAATAAAAGTCCTCATATGTCTATGTAGATGAAAAAAATTAAAAAAAAGTTATGGCTCTTGGAAGGTATGCAGGAAAAAAAAGGAAGAGCCATATTATTATGACCAGCGGTCACGAAGGGGTTAACGAGCCATAACTTTTTTATTTGTTCCTTGATGTATTTTTTATGCCATGCAATATAAAACAAGAATTTACTTATGAAGGAAAGCCCTGTTACTTAAATGTAATATATTTTGTGTACAAGAGGACTCAAAATAAAATAAAACATTCTCTCTTTTCTACTATTATCTTGTATGTACAAACCACATAAAAAGTTAAATGTACTGTTGGAATTTAAAAAATCATATACTGTAGCTTTACAACCTTGAGAAAGCTGTGTTATAACTGTAACTAGGGCTAATATGTTAGTAACAAAAATAAGTGTATGTAAGAATACCCTGTTTTTCACCTTTTGGGGGCACAATTTGTAAGCTACACAAGGCAATAAATAAAAAAAATTATTAAAAAATTAATAAATTAAAACGTGTAGCCCAAGCCAACAACTTCTAACTCCACACCTGAATGACTAAGGCTACATATCACTTATATAAGATTGTCTGTAACAGGAAGGGTGAAACCTTGTTTTAGTGGCACTTTTGGCTATGACAAAAAAGTAAAAAAAAACTTAAAAAGCAGACTTTTTTAAAATAATTTTAAGATATTATGGAAAAATTCTAATGCAAAGCCTTATGTATCCTAGAATAAAAAGACAGAAAAATAATCTGATTAATCAAGCACAAGAAAGCATTATAGCACACATGTACAAAAAAGGCCTTGAGGAACTGATAAGAAAGGGCAGTGTTAGGGTATGTTCACACGGTGTATTGTGGCGTGCATAGTACGCGCTGCAATACTCCGGGTGCTTTGGAAGCACGCTGATCAGCACGTGATCACCGGGGTGGGGGGGGCACTGCGCATGGCCCCATTGGCATGCATTGTTAGCGGTGCGTAATCGCCGTGAACAATTGACATGTCAATTCTCCCCCCGTGCGTACAATACGATCTTATTGGACACGCGGGGGACGACGTGTAATCCATAGCTCTCTATGAGAGCTATGGACCATAATTGCGGTGCACATTTCTCCGTGTATAACACGCAATACTCAACGAAACTTTACTTGTTTCATAAAGCCTGTATTTTCACAATAGAAACAATGACATGTCAGACCATGCTGCAAATACATTAACCCTGGAGGAAAGACATCATACTACCTCCGTCAAATAAAATCACTATCAGAAAATCCACAATAAGCTGGTGATTTTCTCTACTAAACATAGAGGGCCACATGTATGAAACGGTTTTGATCTAAAACTCACTTTTTTGCCCATAGGTTTCTATGGGGAAAAAAAGTGAGTTTTAGACCAAAACCGTTTCATACATGTGGCCCAGAGTCTGTTTCCAACGCATCTATCTATTGCCATGTCCACGAGACACTAATTAGGGGCAACTGGACTCAACTGTGGGACAAAAATAAGTACAACAGAAATTTAATAGGCTTAGGGGCACATGCATGAAAACTGTCCAGGTCTAAGACTTTCTTTGTTGCCCTTAAAATCAGAGCTCCCCTTTCATTTCATCTAGTGCTCTAAAAAAATTTAATGGGAGCTCCGATTGGTTGCTGTGTGCAACAAAGAACTTCTTAGACCAAGACAGTTTTCATACATGTTTGCCTCAGTGCTTGAATAGGAGCCTTGGAAAATCTCAATACGGCAACCTTGTCTCAAAGAGAATTTGAAAAATTAAGATTCTTACAATAACAACCAAAAGAATGCTTACTACACAAATATGAACAAAATTTTAAAAAGGTCAAAGCAACTTGCAGTATTATTCCCAAGACAGTAAATCAAGGAAATGCTTAGCTCACAGATTAATGGCTAGAGCTATTTAATCAAAATCCATTTTCTTCTGAATCTGTCTAATAAATCTAAATTATATGACCCAAGAGATATAGCTAAATAATTCAAACATTATTACTCTACTTTATATAATATGGAATCTGATTCCTTTTATTCCAGTCCTGATATAAAAAAGAAACGGTTTTTGAGAAATCTGGATCACATTTAGACCTTATAAATGCTCCTCTTACTAATGAAGAGGTTTGAGAAACTATTTCTTCACTTACTCCTAACAAGGCACCCTTCAATAATTATTACAGTATACTCATACTAAACTCATACTCTCCCCTTTATTAACCCCTTAAGGACCCAGCATTTTTTTGTTGTTGACACGTTCGTTTTTCCCTCCTCGCCTTCCCAGAGCCATAACTTTTTTATTTTTCCACCTACATAGACATATGAGGGCTTTTATTTTGAGGGAAAAGATGTACCTTCTAATGGTTTATTCAATGTACTATAGAATATAATAGGAAACCGCAAAAAATTCCAAGTGGGACAAATTGTGAAAAAAAACTTACTTGCGCCATGTTTGCGGGTGTTTTACTTTTATGGCATTCAATCTTCGGTATAAGTGATGTCATCTGTATTATACAGGTTGATATGCATCCGCCAATAAGAAACAGGTAGGGTTTCCGTTATGTTTTGGTACCATAAAAAAATTCCAAACTTTTTCTATTTTTGAAATTTGCACCACGGCACCATTTTGTGCGACCAATAACTTTTTTGTGCTAACACCTACGGGCGTCAGTGAGGGTGCATTTTTTTGATCACTTTTATTCCAATTTTTTTAAAGTGACGTAAAAATGACCAAAAAACGCAATTTTGGTGTTTGGATTTTTTTTTTCTTCTACGGTGTTCAGCGTACGGGAAAATCATGTTATATTTTTATAGATCGGACTTTTTTGGACGCGGCAATACCAAATATGTGTAACTTTTGTATTATTTTATTGCTTTTATTTGTAAAATGGTGAAAGGGGGGTGATTTGAACTTATAATAACTTTGTTTTGTACTTTAAATTTATTTATTTATTTTTTTACTGTAACATTGAGTCCACCTAGGGTGTTTTGAACAATAGGTGGCGCGATCGTTTAATACCAGTCTAATTCATTGCATAGACATGATTAGGACTGTACCAAGATGGCGGTTTCCCCACTTCCTGTCTGTGGCCGGAAATGGGGAAAACCAGGACATGGCTGTGACGGGAGCCTTCATAAGGCTCCCCACTGTCATATCCAGGCGTCGGATCGCTGCAGGTATGCTGCATCGATGCTGTTCGCCCTGAAGATCAATGCGCGGCACCGATCTTAATTCATTCAGACGCCGCGGCCATCTTTGCTGCGGCATCTGAAGGGTTAAACAGCGTGGGCTGGCGACGCTGCCCATTCATGCTGTAACGGCCGGGTGTTAGCGGCGATTAGCCGCTAACATTCGCCGGCTGTGCGGGGGGGGAGGGGTCGCGGAGCGATCCCCCTCCAAAGCCCCTTAGGGACCCTGGCACACATGAGTATGTCCACGGTCCTTAAGGGGTTAAGTCAATGTTTTATGAAGTGTTAGAGAGTTCTTTTCATATATATGTTATTAACAATCATAACACTGTGAGGGCCCTTGACATACATGTAGGTTTTACATTTTAGATCCGACATCAATATGTCTGTCTTTGGCCAATATTATTATTATTTATGTTAAAGTGTCATTATTTCCACGGTTGTGTATATATAAAAAAGAAGTTTGAATAAAACAACTACAATAAGGCTACATGGTATGAAACTGCTGCAGAAAATTTCTGCAGATTTACAACAGATTATAGTGATTTTTACCCGATTCATGTCAATGAGGAAAATCTGCAGAAAATTGTCAACAGAAATTGACATAATGTGGTTTTAAAAAATTGCACCACCGGTCACTTTCCATGTGAAACATGTCCTACCTTTGGATATGAAATCTAAAAAAAAACATCCATGTACTGTACCTGATGCTGTAATCCATTGTGGAATTTCCATGTGCAAATGTGCTCAAAAAATCCATCCTGTGCACATTCTCCCTAAGCAAGGGGTTACAATTAGAGATGGGCGAATCGATTCTAACGAAGTGGAATGCGTTGTGAATTTCAAGGGAAAACTTCGGTTGCTAACGAAGTTCGAACCTTTGGGGTACTTCGGCGTTAGTGATCGATAGTGTGCTTTTGATTGTTAAATGGATGCCGAGCACATGGCGTTACATGGGCTAAGCACTGAGGGAAGAAGGGCGCATAGCCTGCATGTACATGTGCAGAGATGAGCCAATCAGCGACCGGCGGGATTCTGTGACGTACCGCACTATATAGACGTTAGCGCGCCGCTGGGAGCTACACCTCCTATCACTGTACTGACTGGGGAAGGTTGCTGTGCGGATAGCTGATAGCGCTTTCTGAAAGACTTGATTTTACACAGCGATTTTTTTGTGGGGTGTTCTCAGCTTGTCTCAGAGGACCTGTTCTCTGAATGTTCTATTTCTGATTTTTGGGGTATTGGATCTGGAAATCAGGTGTGCGTCCACTGCTGCTGCATATACATTCTTATCCAAGTGGGAATCTACGCCACGTTTCCTGTTGTTTTTCATTTAAAGAACTGCGTTTTTACAATACAAATACCATCTTCATTTTGGCGCTGCTCTATTCTATTGCGCAATTTAATCCATGGGTAATTAAGCGTTGTATTTGCTGGTGGTGCTGACAAATATAAACCGTCCTTTTTCAACGCCAAATTATATATTTTTTTTTGGTGCCTAATTCAAAGCAAGGTTAATTACAATTTTATCTCTTGTTGTGTGGCGAGAAAATAGCATTGTAACACGCTACAAAGAGCTACTAGGTTTGTGGTGGCTCAATTCATTGCGATTTACATCACGGGGTTTAATTAAGCGTTTTTTGCTGGTGTGCTGACAAAAAATAAACGTTTTTTTACAACGCCAAATATATATTATTTTTTTTGGTAGGGCTAATTCACAAGCAAAGGTTAATTACATTTTACTCTATTGTGTGTGTGGCGTAGAAAAATACGCCATTGTAAACACGCTAAAAGGATACTAGTTTGTGGTGGCTCCAATTCTATTGCGCTAATATACATCCAGGGGTTAATTAAGCGTTGTTTTGCTGCCTGTGCTGACAAAAATAAACCGTTTTTTTCAAAGCCCACCAAATATATATATTTTTTTTGGTAGCCTTAATTCACAAGCAAAGGTTAATTACAATTTTATCTCTTGATGTGTGGCGTTTGGGAAAATACGCCATTGTAACACGCTACAAAGCTACTTGTTGTGGTGGGCTCAATTCTATTGCGCAATCTTAAATCCAGGGCGTTAATTAAGCGTTGTTTTGCCTGGTGTGCTGACAAACAATAAACCGTCTTTTTCAACGCCATAAATATATCATATTTTTTTTGGTAGCCTTATTCACAAGCAAAGGATATTTAATTCAAATTTTATCTCATGTTGTGTGGCGTAGATATTACGCATTGTAACACGTACAAAGCTACTAGTTTGTGGGTGGCTCCAATTCTATTGCGCCCAATTTACATCCAGGGGTTATTAAGCGTTGTTTTGTGGTGTGCTATGACAAAACTAAACCGTGTCTTTTTCAACGCAAAGTTATATTTTTTTTTTTGGTAGCATAATTCACAAGCAAAGGTTAATTACAATTTTATCTCTTGTTGTGTGGCGTAGAAAATACGCCCTTGTAACACGCTACAAAGATACTATTTTGTGGTTGCTCAATCTATTGCGCAATTTACATCCAGGGAGTTAATTAAGCCGGTGTTTTGTGATGTGCTGACAAAAATAAACCGTCTTTTTCAACGCCAATATATATATTATTCTTTTTTGGTAGCCTAAATTCACAATGCAAAGGTTTAATTACAAATTTTATCTCTTGCTGGTGTGGAGTTAGAAATACGCCATTGTAACACGCTACAAAGCTACTAGTTTTGTGGGGTCAATTCTATTAGCGCCTCAATTTACATCCCAGGGGTTAATAAGCGTTGTTTTGCTGCTGTGCTGACAAAAATAAACACGTCTTTTTCAAGCCAACATATATTTTTTTTTTGGTACGGCCTAATTCCAAGCAAAGGTTAATTCAATTTATCTCTTGTTGTGTGGCGTTAGAAAATACGCCTTTTTAACAACTGCTACAAAAGCTACTAGTTTGTGGTGGTCAATTCCTATTGCGCTATTTACTCCGGGGTTAATTAAGCGTTGTTTTGCTGCTGTGCTTGACAATGATTTAAACGTCTTTTTCAACGCCAAATATATATTTTTTTTTTGGTAGCTAATTCACAAGCAAAGGTTATTACAATTTTATCTCTTGTTGGTGGCGTCAGAATATACGCCTATTGTAACACCAGCTACAAAAGCATCACTAGTTTGGGTGGCTCATTTCTATGCGCAAAATTTACATTCCAGGGGTTAAATTAAGCGTTGTTTTGCTGGTGTGTGACAAAAAATAAACCGTCTTTTTAACACCGAAATATATACATTTTTCTTTGTAGCATAATTTCACAAGCGAAGGGTAATTAAAGCCTGTTTGTGCTTTTACATTTAGTAAAAACACTCAGTGCTTGTAAACGGACACATACAATGTAATATTTTTTCGCTGGCCATTTTGTGGCGAGCGCAATTGTATATCCAAGGGTTACCCAAGCTTGTTACTGTGGTTCATTTGGAGTCAAAAAACTGGGTGTATTTTTATCTTTACAGATAGCTTCATCAAACAGTGTCTGTACTTTTTAGAACAAACAGTTATGGTCAGACAGAGAGGTGGCAGGCTCTGCAACTGCGGTGGGGCAGTGGCACAAACATATCTGAAACGGGCCCAGGTCGCAGCACAGCACGGGGACTGTAGCACGCAGGGGTCACTCGGTGAGGCCACAACTGCAGCTGTCATCTAGGCGGGCCTGTGTGTTTTGTTCAAGCGACCAAGGGTTCTTGATTGGTTGAACTAGGTCATCCTCTCTCACTCCGAGTTGACATCTGACAACCCCAGCCAGAGTCGGTGGGAACCTCAGACACAACACTTAGTTGGCATGGCCCGGGAGCGGGTCAGCGGCCCCTCCCTGTCCTCAGCCGCCTCTGTCCCATCAGTTCCCTCAGCAGGGAATTTACTATGTGGTCTGGGCTCTGCGCCACTATATAGCGAGGATGAACAATTTGAGGAGGGCAGTCAGCAAGCTACTTGGCAGCGAAGAAAATGGGGCCAATATCCCAGCTTTCTTGCAGTAGGCGGCAAAGTATAGATGTGGAGAGTGGCATTGGGAGGTCATGTGGTGAGAGGTCAGCCTCGGCTTACCAAGACCGGTGATGAGGACAGTAGTGACGATGTAAAAACACAAGATAGATGATGATGTAGCCGACCGAACTTGGGAGCCGGTTGAAGCATGGGGCTTCATCATCGTCAGGAGAAGAGAAGAGGGCGGTCAGCTTGCCGCGTCAGGCAGCGGGCAGCCGCAAAGTGGGTTGTGTGGCTGTGAACGTCAGCAGGGGGAGCAGGCAGTGTTGAGGTCGGGAGCCAAGCGGCCTCGGGGTGGTAGAAAACCCGCTTCGAGGTCCAAGGACAGTAGCGGACGGGGCTCAGCGATCCGGAGGCACGGCGGCTGTAGTCACTCAGTGCGGGGTGCGTTGGCGTTTAAAAATCAGCTATCGGCGGTATGGCAGTTCTTTGCTAAGACACGGAGGAGCCGAATATGGGTAATATGTAGAATCTGTGGGCAGAAGTGGAAGCGTGGCTGGGAACGCTAATTGTAGGCACTATCGTGCCCTGCGTCAACACTGAAGCGTCTCCATCGGTGGCCTGGGAGAAAAACGTGGTCAGATGTGGTGGTCCATCCTGCCGCTGAGCTAGCAGAGCAGCGGCCAGTGGCAACGCATGCCATTTCAGCCAGGTCAAGGCTCCACACCTCAGCAGAAGGCAGCTGTTTATCAATGACATCCTTCTCCCGGGTTCCAAGTGGATGATCCTGTCCTCGCTCTCATGGCGCCAGCAGTCGTTTCAGAGGAGGCCGCATTGTATGAGACAACAGTATGCGTCCAAACAATCCTAAAGGTGCGCAGCTGACGGCTCCTGTCCAGTTGTTGGTACTGCCAGTCCCTCCCTTTCAAATGGTGGACTCTGAACCATTCAGAGAACTACTGGCTTTGCCGAGGCCGAGATGTGAGTTCCAAGCCGTAATTTCTTTTCCAAAAAGGCAGGGCAGAGAGTACTGCAATAACAGCACTTCTAAATATGTAGAACAGAAAGTGGGTCAGTCCTTGAGCTTATCGGTTTTTGTTCCAAGGTACACGGCAGCGCGGACAGTCTGGAGCTGTAACTACAGTCAGGGCCTGTAACATGTCCTTTACGGCCCACTGGCCCGTGAATGTGCTTCCTGCACAGGCACTCCAACAAATTGGACACGGAGACGCGCTTTCTCTCTCCACGTTGTCTAACTGCTGCTCCTGCGCAATGTCCGCCTCCTCACCCTCCACCACCACCACCATCTCTGCCTCCAGCAAACGTACTGCTCCATCATACACTCATGTGTAGGGCACAGCTCGGTGACACACAGTTCTCCACCTTAGCTTGCCTCGGCGAACGAAGTCACACAGGGGAGGAACTGCTCAGCGTCATGCAGCAATGAAACGATGTGTGGGACTTCTCCCGCGCCTCTGCAAATCGGAACCCATGGTGGACGGACAATGGGCAGGAACATGTGTCCGCGCTGCACCTGCGGAGGAATGGTCCATGCGCCCTGCATGGCGCACGGTACAATCTGGTTGTAAAAAGGTTCCTGAAGTCTTCACCGATCTTCAGAACATTCTGAAAATGGCCAGGAAACTGTTGGATGACTTTAATCCATTCGTACAAGCCGGAACACCCTCCTCGAGTTGCAGCGGCAGAAACGGCCTCCCCCAACACGCTCTGATATGCGATGTTTTCCACCGCTGAATTCCTAGTCTGCACATGTTGGATCCGACTGTATGAACAAGGAGAAAAGGCCCATTACGATTTTTTGATGATCAGGCAGACAGAAGTACTCCCCTGGTGTAACTTTGATGTCAGCCAGTGCAGTCATGCGTGGATCCCTGCCGTCTTGTTTGAGGCAATTCGAGGAGGCCACGTTATTTGTCAGTGCCAGGACTACGGGATGAATAAAGTCATTACCACTGCTTCATTGTCCTGGAACAGATGCTGAAAAATCTGTCGGGGCAGGGGATGGAGATGTGGCGAACTACATCTCAGTGGCCACATCGTGTCCGGTGGGGTCTGAAATGGAGGAGGAGGAGGAGGAGGACATTGGGCAGAAGCATGTATGGTGAAATGAGTGATTTTTACCCAGGGTGACAATAGAGGAGGAGCAGGGAGCAGTGGAGGAGGTGGATGGTGATGAGAAGACGTGGCAGATGACTCCCAAGCCACCGTTGGAAGTATACAGTGGAAATGGAGGGCAGGGAGCCCTCGGATGTCACTTGTGGATGTCCCGCAGCATGCTTATTTGCCCTGGCTATAGTGACAGACGCATAGTCAGCATCCGGCCAGACAGCAGAGGGAAGACCTTCTGGCTCTCCACCCTATTGGACTCTCGATACGGTACAAAATGGGAGGCCTTTTTCCCCAGCTTTGAGAGGGAAGACATATATCATAATACTTTAGGGAAATCCTCCGTAATCAGTTGGCCGCTGCCTATGTGCGGCATCGTTCCTCCTCTGACAGGTCTGACCGGGGGGTTCCTCAGCGCTCTCGTTCTACCGCCGCGGCGGCTGGGGGAAGGTTAGGGGGGTGAGGGAGCAGTACCAGCTCCATCAGCTGTCACCTAAGTCTGGAGGCCACTAATGAGCAGCTTCCTTCACCCCGCCTAGTGTGGTGGGCAGGTCACCAGCAGCAGCAGCACCAGGAAATGGAGCATTCACTGAAACAACAGGTTGTGGCCAACTTGGACATCACTCTGCCACCCCAGTTAAAATATCCGCTGGACTACTGGGCAGCCAAACTGGAAGTGTTGCCTCAACTTGCCGTGTTTTGCAGTGGAGAAGGCAGAAGTGTCACTGCCCGGCCAGTAGTGTTTGGATCAGAGCGGGTGTATCAGTGCGGCGGGGGCTCCATCGTTACCCCAAGGAGAAACCGCTTGCATCCACGCGGAAATGTTGAACGACTGCCCTTTGTCAAGATCAATCAGGCGTGGATCGGCCAGGATTTCCACACACCAATGCCGTAGGCGTCAGTCTGGGTTCAAACTACCTGCCTCAGCCACTATTCTGATGCCGCCACCCGCCTGATGCTACACATCTGCTGATTGCTTTCTCCATCTGCTACCACCGTCTTTACAGGGACTGGTATTGCCACCCACCTCATACACTCCTGTCATTGTGCCACTCTATGTGCTCTGCTGCTGCTGCTGTTGCTGTTGCCGTGAAATCCACACTTGTCATTGTGCCACTCTGCGCTAGGTACTGTTTGCCACCTCCAGAATGTCACTTGTGCCACTCTTGACCTCATGCTGTGCTCTCGTCATCCACCTCCACTCTCTGTCATAGTGCCACTGCCTGACCTCATGCTGCTGCGCCGTGACCTCCGCCTCTCACGTCATGTGCCGCTCTGTGGCCTAATTATATTTTGCCAACCCTGCAGAATGTTCATTGTGCCACTCTCTGACCTCATGTGTTGCTGTGGACTCGGTCGTGGCCTCCACACTGTCGTCATTGTGCACTGTTGACCTCTTGTGCTGCCGGGGACAGCTGCCGTTCCCTCCACACTGTGGCTCTCCTGTTCTTTTTGCCCACCTACAGAATTTGTCCATTGCTGCCACTGTCTGACACCTCCATGCTGATGATGTGGCTTGGATGCCGTGACCTCCACACTGAGTACTTTGTCACCACTCTGGGCCTGGTACTGTTTTGCCACCTCCAGAATGTCATTGTGCCACTCTCTGACCTCATGTACTGGTTGTACAGTGTCACCTCCTCTCTCTGTCATTGTTGCCAGCTGCCTGACCTCATGCTTGCTGCCGCCGTGGACCTCCGCTCTTCAGTCATTGTGCGGCTTCTGTGGCCTATTAATATTTTGACACTCTGCAGAATGTCATTGTGCCACTCTCCTGACCTCATGCCTCTGCTTGTGAGCCTGTCGGCCCTCCACTGTGTTCATTGTGCATGTCTGACCCTCATGCTGCTGCCGTGGCTGCTGCCGTGCCTCTCATGTGGCCTACTCCTGTTTTTTGCACTCCAGAATTTGTAATTGTGCCACTTGTCTGACCTCATGTCTGCTGAGTGGCTGCTGCCGTGCTCACACTGTGTCATTGTGCCACTGTCGGACCTTATGCTGCTGCGCTGTTGCTCCTGCCGTGCCATCCTCACTGTGGTCATTGTAACAC